>JAFELL010001747.1:0-59981 GCA_019059645.1 Caranx melampygus
CACACACACACACACACACACTCTCTCTCTCTCACTCTCTCTCTCTCACACCACACACCACACATTCTCTCTCTCTCTTCTCTCTCACCTCTCTCTCTCTCTTCTCTCTCTTTCTCCCTCTCTCTAATCACCTCTCATGATTTAAAAACCTATTATTTTTCTCTTTCATACTATTTATACTTTTTAAATATTTCCTTTTTCTTACTTTGTTTTTTTCCATAGAAATGCATTGAAACGGTCTCAAATTCTTCTGCTTCTTCTGCTTTCTTTCACTTTCAACTACTTCAGCATACTTTTAGCTACATACTTCATTCAACCTTTAAACGTTTACAAAAGTTTGAACTATTGATCGATTATTCATCTTATTGATATCTTGTCTCTTGTCCCTTGTCTCCTTTCTTCTCCTCTCCTCTATTCTCTCATTCATGTCTCTATTCTCCTCTCCTTTCCTCTTTCTATCAGTTTAATTTCTATCAGTTTAATTTTTAGTTTTTATTTCTATCAGTTTAAATTTCCAACCATTTCATACAAAATCAGCCTCCTTCTTCCGATACTACTTTTTAATCTATTCTCACTTATTGCTTCAGCTTTTAGCACTGGTGCAAGTTCTAACACTTCAGCTTTAGCGTCAGCCTTTTCAATATTACTTCAGCTGTTTCTTCAGCTAATTCAGCTTTGTTTTTTACAATTTCTTCAGCTCATTCAGCATTGCTTCGCATGGCGTTCAGCTGCTTTCAGCATTCCCCGCATTTCCTGCTGGAAATGCTTGCTTTTTCTAGTTATATTGACTGTTTTATTTACTGAAATCGTTACCTTTGCCAGCCGGTTTTAGGCAATAGTAAACCACCATCTTCGTACTATTTTATTTTTATTGTTATACCTGACCTATTTTCTCACCTGTACTGAGTCATGTCCTATCTACTTCTGTGTAATTTATAGATGAGCAAAAGTAGTGCAACCCCTGTCATGGAATATCACAATGATTGAACAAAGCCAGTGATAGCAAGTAATACAAATCATTACCAAAAGAAAAGTTTCTGTTATTTATAACAGACTCTTCTGATCAAACTGTGAGCTGTTTTATATATCATATATATATATATATCTATATATATATATATATATATATATATATATATATACTATAATCTATTCGATACTAGCGTCACCGACCCGTTTTAAACCCACAAAGAAGCTAATATTAGCATTAGGCTAATACAAGCTACAAAGTAGCTCCGTTAGCAAAACTTACATATTTCATAAAAGTAACAAACCCTCCCCCGAAGCAAACATATAATTACCTGTCCAACAGAAAGAGAGCGACCTCCGCATCACTTCAAATCCCTCAGTTGTCTCCACAAAAGCAACACCGATGTTTCCTCTGGTTTGACGTCTGGCTTTATCCAGAGCCTTTTTGTTAGCAGCCTTTTCTGCCTCCTTTCTCTTCCTCGCCTTTTTCTCGGGGCGAGCCGTTACAAGTAACGTTACAAGTAACGGTGGAAGTAGTAACTGGGGCTGCATTTTCTCAGCCACTGCTCATAAATGAGCATGAAATCCGTTCCGCTGTGAATCTGTACGCTGATTTCTTCAACAACAGCGACACGTGAAGTTATGCGCACGCGTCGGAGACAAGGATCGAGGGGGGCGGAGACAGAACTAGACATGAAGGCATCTGATTGGTTTTTGCTCTTCGCACTGAAGAGCGTGGATTGGTCGGAGTTGTGTCAGTCCTGCAGCTGCCACAGAGGAATGATAATTTTCGTTCCTTTTTCTGATACATAATGTATTGATTACTCAGAAGGTAGAAGGACCATTTCACCCAGTGTAACAACACATGTTTCTGAACAGGATTACCAACCCCAGCTTTAAGTGCAGGTAAGGTGGTTGGGTGTTTGACCATTTTCTTATGGACATTTCCAAAACTAACAGAAAGCTGTATGACACACAACATGTTGCTTTAAATCTTGACAGGAATATAGTATTTCATGAAATATAACTGTTTCATTCTATTTCATCATATCCAACTGAGAGCTGCATTATTAGTTGATTGATTTATTGCCAAAAAATAGCCACTCATTCATAGATTTGATGTTTTTCACTCTGTTCATGTGATTTTATGTCATACATTTTGGGCATACTTCTCTCAGCACAAGAAGGATGACTGAATAAATAGGCTTTCTGCATCTATAACTTGGCTTTAGTGTGTGTATCACCACATCTCAGGTGAGCCCTGAAGAACTCCTGGACCTTCTTCCACAGGTGGACTTCAGCTGCTGCGTGAGACCTCGGCTCACCCCCCCACATGACCGGTTTACCTGCCATCCTATGAAAGCGGTAGGGGCAGTAGGGTCCATAAGGAGCCTCCAGCAGGTGCCCAGCTCCGGGGTAACTCACACTCTCATAGTTCTCCTTCCCATGATGCTTCAGTCTCTCCACCATCTCGTCCATGTAAGCCTTGCTGTCCCAGTTGAGGTCGTCCTCTCCAGCTGCAAAGAGGAATCGACCCTTGGCTTGTTCGATGGGGATCAGGGCGGACTTGTTCTCCTCTGCCAGGGGAGTGTCCAAAATATGCTTGACCATGGCGGCCCCTGACTCAGTGGGAATCGTCTTTCTGATGTCAAACCTTAATGCAGGAGGATTTGTCTTTTCCTATAGTAAGAGGAAAAGCCACGTTGGCGTTACAACCGTTGATCCACACTGTGGCCTCAACACCTGGCACAAAAGCAGCAAGTGAAAGTGCAATATCTCCTCCCTTTGATCGAGACAGGACACCAACTCCTTTACTGCCCACCTGTGGAGACAGTGAGAGAGAAACTATGATCCTCTGATGGTACAGGTTTGTTCGGCTTGTGTTTCATTGCCTGATTTGTTGTTCAAGCACTTTCTCAAACTGACTTTAAGCAAATGATGACTCTGTCCTTCTCTGGGTCACATTGACCATGACTGCTGGAATAAGTAATAACTGGATTTTTTTTTGTTTTGTTCAGATACATGGGTTCTCTCTGGGTTAACTCAGCACAGTCCAAAGACATGTGCACTAGAGTAATTGGTGACTCCAAATGGCCCATATAGATGTGACTCCATCAGATTGTATTACTTCATGTCAACCCTTTGATAGACCTGGTAATGGGTGGGTGGATGGAGGGTTAGCTGCCCGTCTTACAGTCCAAAACTGAAACTGAATTTTTACACAACTTACATATTTGAATTTTATTGAGGCTCAATTTAAATTATGCAGGGTGGGTAGCTGTCTGCAAGGCATCCCCTCAGCTAATTCAAGTCACTGAACATGATATACAAATACTACACATATAAAGCTGTGTTTATGTAATTTTATTCACATATTAGCACTAATCAGCAGTATTAGTGTATGTGCTGACAGTTTGGCTGGTTAACTGGTGAAGTCGAGTCAAAAACTTACCTTGGGCTGCCGTTGTAAGAATCTCACAGCTTCTTCAAAGCGGTCCAGGTGCAGCACTTTCATGTTGCCAGGCTTGTCATTGTGCACCGCTACAGCAAGAACTACAAACCCTTTGTTAGCCAGGAGACAGGCTCTTTTCTCAGACATGAAGCTGGGCAAATCCAACACAGCAGGAACGGACCTTCTCCTGGAATATAAGACACGAAAGTCATTCAAAGTCACTGATCTTAGATTAACCCTCTGGTCCTGTTAGAACTGAGTTGCATATCTCCTGCTAAGTCCCATTTTTGGGCCCAATGTTTAACATCACACCACATCAAAGTAAAAATAGGTATTACTAATTCCATCAGTACATTTATTATTTAACCCTTTCATGGCCTGTTTTAATGAGGGACCGCTAATATTCATCATAAAAAATCTTGAAAAATTGCAATAAAACAAAGTTTAAAAAATAATTTCATTTCCTCCTCCTATTATGAGAACACTCACATGTCTGCTTTTGAGCAGTGCCCACATTGATTTGTTTGCATATATATATATATATATATATATGTATATATATATATATATATATATATATATATATATATATATATATATATATATAGATAATAACCATGAAAATAGAAAAAATATTTTTCTGGGAAAAAATAACCGCTAGTTAAAAATGTGTTTTTTTTGCATTTTTCAATGGGAGTCATTGGGCCTATTTTTGGGCCCAAGCAGGAGAACAGGTCCCATGGCTCTATGCGGCACATTTTATTAACCCTAACCCTGGAAGAGTGATCTCTCTGCATCCTACGAAGGTTGTAGCATGATCACAGCCAAAATGACAACTAGAAGAAACTTTGGAGGTCCAAAAATGGGCCCAACAGGACCAGAGGGTAAAACTTAGACAAAAAGCCACTGACCTGGAGGAGTAAAGAGGACTCCCTGAAAGTTCCCTTCTTTGACAGGACTCCGGACGACCCCATCTCCAATCAGATACCTCTCATTAGTGGCCTCTGCCAGCATCCTTCCACTCCCCTCCTCCTCATCCTCATGCACAGAGAACCTCACCACATGGGAGTTTAGTGAATTTGTTATTTTAAAACTTTTGTGGAGGGTGTTCGACCTCATCGACCACACCAGACCCATGGGTTCAACCCCAACGTAGCTCCCACTGAGTGAGGGTCTCTCTCCAGGTCGATCTCCCCACCCTCATCAGCCCTGTATGTGGCTGAGGAGCTGAACTCCACCCCTCTCTCATCTGTTGACCTGGCTCTCAGGGTGACCACCTGCCTGGACCTCAGCCCGACACCTTCACCTGAACGGGCTCGTCAAGTAAACACCTGGCACTTGGCAGCAGCCTCAGTCTGACTTGAGAGGACATCTTGTCTGAAGTTTTAGACTCTCTCTTCACAGCTTTAGATGTTGATCTGTGACAAAGGAAACAGGACAGTTATATTTCAGCCACATGTCTAGTCTGTGTGCCACAGAACATAAAGTTACTCCATGTTTACACTCCTAAATCAAGCTCTTAATACCAATCAAGTTGAAAGCTGAGCCACTTCTCATATTCAGGATCACTACACCAAGACAATTATACTTTTGCTGCTAACTAATATATCTGCATATATTTCAGGATGTTGTGCATCCCTACAAACAGAATGAGTGTAAACAGAGTTGTTTTGATAATATAGCATGTTCCCCAAAAAAAGTGGTCCTGTGGCACAACTTACCCTGTGTATGGGGTAAGTTGTGCCATCCCCTCTCCTTCCCTTCCATCCATCTCCCACCTCCCCCTTTACTCAATATTCCACCTCTCCAGGTTGCAGGGAATACAAACTGCTGGAACCTGGTTGCTGAGCCACCAACATGGTGAGGTTTGGGGAATTTTGTGATTACATCATATCTTGGTAAGAATCCCTCATCTTTCCCTTTGAATGTAAAGTTTGGCTTACCATAACCAGCTTTTCCTGTTCTCAGAGCTACCATATTGACTTTAATTTGTGTATTTAAATGCTATGGCTTACTAACTCATAGATACCACAACCTGTGTATGAAACAAATGTATAAGTATCTCTTTTGGTCTAAACACAATTCTCTTATGATGGACTGAATCCACTTTCTAAAGAGAAAATTTGTTTTTTGGACATAAATGTCTAACCACTTTACTCATGTGGCTCTTCCCTTCACAGACTCCATTAAAGGACGCCTTTCTCCTAAATATTTGTTATATATTATATTCGTCACATGCTCGATTTTTCTTATGGGTTCCTAGCATCAAGGGGTGGTTCAACTTGCCCCTATGCTCAATTTACCCCAATCTCCCCTACCGGTAACCTACAGACTTGTGACCTGGACAGCTGCTCTTTACACACTGTACATAAGTTTTGCTTGGTTCACTAACATCAAATCACAGAAGCATGGCAGCGAAAAAAACAAACAAACAAACATAACAGCGACAGAACAAAACAGAAAATGACGTGAGCTCACCTGTGGATCTTCTTTTCACGCAGGTGAAGTTCAAACAAATGTAACTGGGTAGAAAAAGTAAGATGCACTGTGTACATAAGCTCGTCGTCAAGCACCGAGCCAGGGAACACGCAGACAGGAAACGGTGGCTCCTTCACAATAAATGCCTTACAATGAGTGAGTGCTAAAAGTTTTAATTGCCAGCATCTGATTGATCCGATTATATCCAATATATTATCTGACAGAAAAATAGCCACTCATTCATAGCTTTGATGTTTTTCGCTCTGTTCATGTGATTTTATGTCATACATTTTGGGCATACTTCTCTCAGCACAAGAAGGATGATTGAATTAATAGGCTTTTTTTGCATCTATAACTTGGCTTTACTCTGTGTATCACCACAGCTCAGGTGAGCCCTGAAGAACTCCTGGACCTTCTTCCACAGGTGGACTTCAGCTGCAGCGTGGACCATGGGCTCACCCCCCCACATGACTGGAAAGTTGATGAGCCCGTGTAATGCAGAGGGGCAGTAGGGTCCATAAGGTGGCTCCAGTAGGTGTCCAGCTCTTGCATAACTCACAGTCTCAAAGTTTTCCTTCCCATGATGCTTCAGTCTCTCCACCATCTGTATCATGTAAGCCTTGCTGTCCCAGTTGAGGTCGTCCTCTGAAGCAACAAAGAGGAACTGACCCTGGGCTTGTTCGATGGGGACGACGCTGCCCTTGTTCTCCTCTGTCCAGGGGATTTCCAATACCATACTTGATTATACTGGCACCAGTGTCAGTGGGGATTACTTTGCTGAAGTCAAACAGTAATGGAGATAGGATTTGGCGGTTCTTATAGTAGAGAGGAATGGCCACGTTGGCGTTACAACCGTTGATCCACACTACGGCCTCAACACCTGGCACAAAAGCTGCAAGTGAAAGTGCAATATCCCCTCCCCTTGATCGAGACACTACACCAACTCCTTTACTGCCCACCTATGGAGAAAAACATACACATTTCCAGTCTTAATGCTAAACTGTCTGGCTGCCTGGTTGTAGCTTCATAGAACATATAAGTCTCAGGCTTGTGATGCTCTGCTGCTGTGATTGAATACTACTCAATCAACTTACCTTGGGCTGCTGTTGTAAGAAATTCACAGCTTCTTCAAAGTGGTCCAGTGCATCACTTTGATGTTGCCATGCCTGTTACTGTGCACCGGTACAGCCAGAACCACAAACCCTTTGTTGGCCAGGAGACAGGCTCTTTTCTCAGACATGAAGGTGCACAGATCCAACACAGCAGGGAACGGACCTTCTCCTGCAACATACGACACACAAGTCACACAAAGTCATCGATCTTAGATTAAACTTGGACAAAAAGCGACACTGACCTGGAGGAGTGAAGAGGACTCCCTGAAAGTTCCCTTCTTTGACAGGACTCCGGACGACCCCGTCTCCAATCAGATACCTCTCATTGGTCACTTCTGCCAACATCCTGTTCTCAGTGTCCTCATGCACAGAGAACGTCACCATATGGGGATAAAGTGCTTCATTCTTGTAAAAGTATTTATGCAAGGTGTCCGCCCTCATCGACCACAGCAGACCCATCGGTTCAAGCCCAACGTAGCTCCCACTGAGTGAAGAGTCTCGGTCCAGGTCGATCTCTCCACCCTCATCAGCCCTGTATGTGGCCGAGGAGCTGAACTCCACCCCTCTCTCGTCAGTTGACCTGGCTCTCAGGGTGACCACCTGCCTGGACCTCAGCCCGGACACCTTCACCTGAACGGCTCGTCAAATAAGCACCTGGTGCTCGGCAGCAGCCTCAGTCTGACCTGGGAGGACATCTTGTCTGAAGTTACAGACTCTCTCTTCACAGCTCTAGACTTTGATCTGTGGCATAGAAAACAAGAAAGTCACTATTTCAGGACGGCATATTATCTATCTATCTATCTATCTATCTATCTATCTATCTATCTATCTACTACAAATGATGCATGCACACCTGATTACAATCAATCAAAGTTTCTCACTTATTGTTTGTGTGTTTTCCAGTATTCCTTTAAAACTGGCCTTAACCCTCCTCCTCCTCTTCCTGTGGTTACTACTGGCATGACTTCATCTATTATAACAACCACACCTATCACCAGATAATTTCAAGCATTTAATACAAAGAAACGTTATCATCGATACACACACACCCTTCAAGATCAGTGAGAGCTGGTTAAATGACAGAAACGCCTCTCTGTGCAACACAGTTCAACATTATGACCTTGGTGAGGGAGAAACTTCCTGCACGACTGCTGCATTCAATGCAGCTCGGTGTTCCTAATAAACTGCCAACATGTGTATTTCATTCAGTTTGTTCAAGTGAGTCAGTGAGTCATCAAAACACTGCCCAGATTTGTTTCATGAAGGAACTCCAGAATGTGACACATGATACGATGTATCGATCAGCCGACAATAATGTGATCAGTATATGAAAATACAGATCAGATCAACAGTTTTGAAAAGAGAGCAAAGTCTCATCAAGGTCACTGTTGTTGTTGTTGTTGTTACACTTTCGTCAGATCCAAACTCAGGCGCATCCACTGAGACTCTCACAGTTACCGACTGTTGCGCGTCAACGTGAAACACAAATGTGAATAAGTGCGCCAAGTGTGCATGAACACAACAGCCAACACTGCGCACTTTAATGTATCAATAAGTTACTAGACTGCAGCACGAGTAAGAAACAGTGTTACTGACCTGTTCGATCAATCCCGTATGAACAGCGTTGCAAACAGCAGCTGGTGATAGTGAATGAAGCTCAGTGGACTTGTAAAACACTGACCGGCAGAGGGCGCTCAAACAACAAGCGTCAGTCTCCATAACGACCACAGCAGTGATGTACAGTGGTACAGAGTTAAACACCAACTTTTATTTGCTCATATAATTCAATCGGTCTTTATACACATTAAACATGTGTCTATGAAGTACATGAGCTACAGTCCTGTTTTGGTTTGTGTTCACTGTCTCATTATCAATCTGACATGGGATCATGATGATTAAGGAAAATCTGTATGTGTAAGTACTAACCCCCCCCCCCCCCCGCCCAAAAAATAAAACTGGATAAGATCATACATGCAACACTCTACTTGACGCAGAGACTGATTCCAAACATGAAATTTACATCTATAACTTGGCATTAGTGTGTGTATCATCACATCTCAGGTGAGCTCTGAAGAACTCCTGGATCTTCTTCCACAGGTGGACTTCAGCTGCTGCGTGAGACCTCGGCTCACCCCCCCACAGGACTGGTTTGCCTGCAAGCGAGTGAACGCTGGAGGGGCAGTAGGGTCCATAAGGTGGCTCTAGGTAATGGCCTGCTCCTGGGTAACTCACACTCTCATAGTTCTCCTTCCCATGATGCTTCAGTCTCTCCACCATCTCGTCCATGTAAGCCTTGCTGTCCCAGTTGAGGTCGTCTTCTGCGGCTACAAAGAGGAATCGAGCCTTGGCTTGTTCGATGGGGACCAGGGTGGCCTTGTTCTCCTCTGCCATGGGATTGTCCAAAACATTCTTGACCATGTTGGCTCCTGACTCAGTGGGAATCATCTTGCTGATGTCAAACATTAATGCAGGGAGGATTTGGCTTTTCCTATAGTAGAGGGGTAAAACTGTGTTGGCAGAGCAGCCGTTGATCCACACTACAGCCTCAACATCTGGCAGGTAAGAGGCCACTGAAAGCGCAACATCTGCACTTTTTGAAAGGGATAGCACACCAACTCCTTTACTGCCCACCTGTGGAAAAAACATTTAAAACATGGCCCAAGTCAGCCATCAGATTTTCCTCTGTACTAATTATACTTCTTAATGCTCCAACATTTGAAGCACTCATTTTTAAAAATGGAAGAACCAGGACCACTGCAGACGTGTCTCTTTGAACCACTCACCTTGTCTTGTTTCCCTAACAACTCTATTGCCTCTTCAAAATAATCCAGATGAACCTCTCTGATGTTCCTTGGCTGGTCATCGTGACCGTACAGTGCTAGAGTGAGAACCACAAATCCTCTGCTGGCCAACAGAGACGCTCTTTTCTCTGATAAACCTCCACCAAATGTGTACAGGTCCAGGACAGCAGGGAACAGACCCCCTCCTAGACCAGAGGAATGTGAGAGTGCTACACTGTTGGCTGCATCACCCTGTCGCTCAACAAACAGTACTTAACTAAATTCATTTTTGGGTGTGCTCTCTTAATAAGATTTGTTAATGACAATAAAGGTTACTGAGTCAACAAATTATACAAAATCCACCAACCTGGGGGAGTAAACAGAACTCCACGGATGTTCCCGTCTTTGACGGGGCGTCTGACGACCCCATCTCCCATCAGAATCCTCTCGTTAGTCGCTTCTGCCAACATCTTTCCACCCCCCTCCTCTTCATCTTCATGCACAGAGAACCTCACCACATGGGGGTTTAGTGAATTGGTTTTTTGAAACCTTTTGTGGAGGGTGTCCGCCCTCATCGACCACAGCAGACCCATGGGTTCAACTCCATCGTAGCTCCCGCTGAGTGAGGGGTCTCTGTCCAGGTCGATCTCCCCACCCTCATCAGCCCTGTATGTGGCCGAGGAGCTGAACTCCACCCCTCTCTCGTCTGTTGACCTGGCTCTCAGGGCCACCACCTGCCTGGACCTCAGCCCAGACACCTTCACCTTAACAGGCTCATCAAATAAGCACCTGGCGCTCGGCAGCAGCCTCAGTCTGACCTGGGAGGACATCTTGTCTGAAGTAACAGACTCTCTCTTTACAAATTCAGGCTGTGAAGGAAAACAAAAAATCCACTAGTTGGACAGTATAATATCTATCTATCTATCTACTGTTGTTGTTTTTGCCACTACAAAATGATGCATTGTTAATAATACTAGTAGTGCCTCTGTACTCTATGACAAACTATACATCAAATACCTCACATGATCATGACTCAGGTTCATTCATATCAAAGTTAGGGTTTGTGTTTTTCAGAATTCCTTTAAAACTGGCATCAACACTCCTCCTCGTCCTCCTCCTCCTCCTCCTCCTCCTCCTCCTCCTGGTTGGCATGACTTCATTTTTACAGCCACAGTTAGTTTATCAACAGGATAATTTTATGCACTCAAGGAAACTCCAGAATATGACACATGATATGATGTATCGATCAGCCGACAATAATGTGATCAGTATGATGAACATACAGATCAGATCAACAATTTTGAAAAGAGAGCAAAGTCTCATCAAGGTCACTGTTGTTGTTGTTGTTGTTGTTGTTGTTGTTGTTGTTGTTGCTGTTGCTACACTTTCGTCAGATCCAAACTCAGACGTATCCACTGAGACTCTCACAGTTACCGACTGTTGCGCGTCAACGTGAAACACATATGTGAATAAGTGCGCCAAGTGTGCATGAACACAACAGCCAACACTGCGCACTTTAATGTATCAATAAGTTACTAGACTGCAGCACGAGTAAGAAACAAACAGTGTTACTGACCTGTTTGATCAATCCCGTATGAACAGCGTCACAAACAGCAGCTGGTGACTGTGCATGAAGCTCAGTGGACTTGTAAAACACTGACCGGCAGAGGGCGCTCAAACAACAAGCGTCAGTATCCATAACGACCACAGCAGTGATGTACAGTGGTACAGAGTTAAACACCAACTTTTATTTGCTCATATTATCAATAAGAGAAGTTGGCCAACTTCTTATTATTGCTGGGAAATTCTGTGAAACATGTGTCTATGAAGTATGATTTTACAACACACTTGTTGAAGCACTTGTGAAAATGTTTGTACACGAGTGAAACAGTGAAAAGGGTCAAAATGGCCATGTTGGGTAACTTTGTTTTTTTCTTTAAGACATTGATTAGAGATGTGGTCTTGTCTGTGCTAGAAGTTATGTATCTGCATGTTAAGTGTTTCTCCATGTAAAACTGCTATTGAAGAGCACTAGTGTGTGACAGTGTGTTTGTGTGTGTGTGATATTCTACCAGTATTTCAAGCATACAATCATTACTACAAATGAGTTGTCTTGAGGTACTTGTACTTTACTTCAGTCAGATACTTTGCTTTTCTGCACCTTTATGCTTCTCCTCCTCCACATTATAAATGGAAATACTGGACTTTTTACTTCACTACATCAGCTGTTCTCCCTGTTCAGGTGAGGTTCTTCCTGCTCTTAAACACACTGAGCTCCACCCTGTTCAGGTGATTCTTTGTTCCCTCCCCTTCAGATCTACAGTTTGAAGATGGGTGGAACCAACATGTGGTGCAGAGGAGGAGCTGACAGGCCCCGTTCACTGCAGAGACACATGTTGTTTAGATCAGAGCTCAAACTAGTTTCACTTCTGAGCAACAGAAACTCAGACAGTTGTTGTCTGTGAGAGGTGAAATGGCGCAGAAAGGAGTTCATCTGGACCAGGAGACCTTCTCTTGTTCCATCTGTCTGGATCTACTGAAGGATCCAGTGACTATTCCCTGTGGACACAGCTACTGCTTCAACTGTATTAAAACCCAATGGGATGGAGAGGATGGGAAGAAAATCTACAGCTGTCCTCAGTGCAGGCAGATCTTCACACTGAGGCCTGTCCTGGTGAAAAACACCATGTTAACAGCTTTAGTGGAGCAGCTGAAGAAGACTGGACTCCAAGCTGCTCCTGATGATCACTGCTATGCTGGACCTGAAGATGTGGCCTGTGATGTCTGCACTGGGAGGAAACTCAGAGCTGTCAAGTCCTGTTTGACGTGTTCAGCCTCCTACTGTGAGAAACACCTGCAGCCTCATCATGAAGCAGCTCCATTAAAGAAACACAAGCTGGTGGAGCCCTGCAAGAAGCTCCAGGAGAACATCTGCTCTCGTCATGATGAGGTGATGAAGATGTTCTGCCGCACTGATCAGCAGTGTATCTGTTATCTCTGCTCTGTGGATGAACATAAAGGCCACGACACAGTCTCAGCTGCAGCAGAAAGGACTGAGAGGCAGAGAGAGCTGGAGCTGAGTCGACAACAAATCCAGCAGAGAATCCAGGACAGAGAGAAAGATGTGAAGGTGCTTCAACAGCAGGTGGAGGCCATTAATAGCTCTGCTGATAAAGCAGTGGAGGACAGTGAGAAGATCTTCACTCAGCTGATCCGTCTGATGGAGAAAAGAAGCTGTGAGCTGAAGCAGCAGATCAGATCCCAGCAGGAAACTCAAGTGAGTGGAGTCAAAGAGCTTGAGAAGAAGCTGCAGCAGGAGATCACTGAGCTGAAGAGGGAAGACGCTGAGCTGAAGCTGCTGTCACACACAGAGGATCACACCCAGTTTCTACACAACTACCCCTCACTGTCAGCACTCAGTCAATCTACACACTCATCCAGCATCAATATCTTCCTCTCAGACACTTTGAGGATGTGACAGCAGCTGTGTCAGAGCTCAGAGATCAACTACAGGACCTTCTGAGAGACACATGGACAAACATCTCACTGACAGTGACTCAAGTGGATGTTTTACTGTCACCAGCAGAGCCCAGGACCAGAGCTGACTTCTTAAGATATTCACAGGAAATCACACTGGATCCAAACACAGCAAACAGACGTCTGTTATTATCTGAGGGAAACAGGAAAGTAACATTAATGAGTGAAGATCAGTCTTATTCTAGTCACCCAGACAGATTCACTGTATGGTCTCAGGTCCTGAGTAGAGAGAGTCTGACTGGACGTTGTTACTGGGAGGTGGAGTGGAGAGGATTATGGCGAGTCTATGTAGCAGTCGCATACAAGAGTATCAGCAGAGCAGGAGATAAATGTAGATTTGGACTCAATGACAAATCTTGGGCGTTAGATTGTTCCAACCACAGTTTCACATTTAGGTTCAACAACATCCAGACTCCAGTGTCAGGTCCTCGGTCCTCCAGAGTAGGAGTGTACCTGGATCACAGAGCAGGTATTCTGTCCTTCTACAGCGTCTCTGAAACCATGACTCTCCTCCACAGAGTCCAGACCACATTCACTCAGCCTCTACATGTTGGATTTGGGTTTCCATATCTCCATTGTTTGAATGTTGGAGCCACAGCAGAGTTGTGTAAAGTGAAACAGACAAAGATCATTGAAGGAGCAGTTGGTTAAAATCTATATTTTACTTCATCACTTTCTTTAGTCTCCATGTTTATTGCTAAAAGCTCATTGCTGTTGTGTCTCTGCACTGCACAGAGATCAGCTGTCAATCAAACATGATGGGTGGGACTTTGAGCTCTTGTCATGTGTTGTTGTGTTGATGTTTGAGTTTGTTGAGGTGGAGCTGGAGCCGTGGAGGAGATCACTGCTCATGATGATGTTTCTTTACCTAAACTCACATTTGTCCACATGAAAACAGAAACTTCTCTGAGCTCTAAATGTTTGTTGGATCTTTGTGTTGATGTGTTTGTGTGTTGTTGTTTGGGCCTTAACAGAGAAATCACCAGAGCTTCCTTTATCACTGAGGTTTGTTCTCACTGTGGAGACTAACAAATCTACATTTACACTGATGTTGTTGAGTCACTAATAGGATCTATGATGTTTGATCAAAGTGTAAATATCATGATAATAATCAATGAGGAGATGATTGATTCTTTTCTGAGATTCAAGTGAAACAAGAGTCATTTAACAGACTTTACTGATTCAATGTGTGAAAAAAAATCCATTGTAATGTTTCATATTTGTATAATTCGTCTCTTGTCTGAACTCAATAAACCACAATGCATTGCAGGACCAGTGTGTTTGTTCAGTTCCTCTGTGCAGCTGAACCAGTGGCAGCTCTGATCTTAAGACAAAGGCTAACATCGCCATCTAGTGGCCTTGGTGAGTGACAGCAGGCGCCTGTTAACAGTTGATTTACTGTGTACCTGGTATTTTCTACATGAAGCTACAATCACTTGTCAGTGATCTTCATTCTTCCTGAACAGTTGGGTCATCTCTTACTCTTACAGGTGACCCCCCCCCCAACAGTGAATCACAGTGTGAAATGTTGCTTTTTTTCAATTTTAAGTTATTTGATTTTATATCTACAACTTGGCTTTAGTGTGTGTATCACCACATCTCAGGTGAGCCTTGAAGAACTCCTGGATCTTCTTCCACAGGTGGACTTCAGCTGCTGTGTGAGACCTCGGCTCACCCCCCATAGAATCACTGTACCTGCAAAACCATGAAAGCTGGAGGGGCAGTAGGGTCCATAAGGAGGCTCCAGCAGGTGCCCAGCTCTGGGGTAACTCACACTCTCATAGTTCTCCTTCCCATGATGCTTCAGTCTCTCCACCATCTCGTCCATGTAAGCCTTGCTGTCCCAGTTGAGGTCGTCTTCTGCAGCTGCAAAGAGGAATCGACTCTTGGCTTGTTCGATGGGGATCAGGGCGGACTTGTTCTCCTCTGCCATGGGATTGTCCAAAACATGCTTGACCATGGCGGCCCCTGACTCAGTGGGAATCATCTTTCTGATGTCAGAGCTTAATGCAGGGAGGATCTGTCTTTTCCTATAGTAGAGAGGAAAAGCCACGTTGGCGTTACAACCGTTGATCCACACTGTGGCCTCAACACCTGGCACAAAAGCAGCAAGTGAAAGTGCAATATCTCCTCCCTTTGATCGAGACAGGACACCAACTCCTTTACTGCCCACCTGTGGAGACAGTGAGAGAGAAACTATGATCCTCTGATGGTACAGGTTTGTTTGGCTTGTGTTTCATTGCCTGATTTGTTGTTCAGGAGTTTTATCAATCTGACTTGTGGACAGTGTGACCCAGAGAAAGACACTGTCTTTCTCTGGGTCACATTGACCGTAATTACGCCACAATCTCAGCTGCATATTTTTTTGTTTTGTTTGGATCAGTGTGTTCCTGTGGTATGGATCCTACTGGGCCTGGTGCATGACTTTCTAGAGCAGCACATTAATACAGTGGCCTGTATTAATGTGCCTAATACAGTGGCCTCACAGCAAGAAGGTCCTGGGGCCTTTCTGTGCAGAGTGTACATGTTCTGTGCTAACCACATCTGGATAGTTAGTTTACCTGGTTAATTAGCAAGTCAAAAACTTACCTTGGGCTGCTGTTGTAAGAAATTCACAGCTTCTTCAAAGCGGTCCAGGTGCATCACTTTGATGTTGCCAGGCTTGTCATTGTTGACCGCTATGGCCAGAACCACAAACCCTTTGTTGGCCAGGAGACAGGCTCTTTTCTCAGTTACAAAGGTGGCCACATCCAACACAGCAGGGAATGGACCTTCTCCTGCAACATACGACACACAAGTCACACAAAGTCATGGATCTTAGATTAAACTTGGACAGAAAGGCGACACTGACCTGGAGGAGTAAAGAGGACTCCCTGAAAGCTCCCTTCTTTGACAGGACTCCGGACGACCCCGTCTCCAATCAGACACCTCTCGTTAGTTGCCTCTGCCAACATCCTGCCCTCCCCATCCTCCTCATGCACAGAGAACCTCACCTCATGGGGGTTTAGTGAATTCGTTTTTTCAAACCTTTCATGCAAGGTGTCCGCCCTCATCGACCACAGCAGACCCATGGGTTCAACCCCAACGTAGCTCCCACTGAGTGAGGGGTCTCTGTCCAGGTCGATCTTCCCGCTCCCATCAGCCCTGTATGTGGCTGAGGAGCTGAACTCCACCCCTCTCTCATCTGTTGACCTGGCTCTCAGGGCGACCACCTGCCTGGACCTCAGCCCGGACACCTTCATCTGAACGGGCTCGTCGAATAAACACCTGGCGCTCGGCAGCAGCCTCAGTCTGACCTGGGAGGACATCTTGTCTGAAGTAACAAACTCTCTCTTCACAGCTCTAGACTTTGACCTGTGACGACAGAAACAGGACAGTTACATTTCAGCCACATGTCTAGTCCATGTGCCAAAGAAAATAAAGTTAGTCAATGTTTATACCCAAAGGTTTTTCCATTCAAACAACAGCTGTTTTTCATCTCCTGGCATTTTCTCTCACAACAGTCTCCAGTGAAATCATCCCATAATGCAGCAGGTCCAGAGACAGAAACACCAGTCACTGCCACTCCTCCTTACAACTGTCGTGAGCATTTCAGAGTGAGGAACACATCCAGTCTTTAGGTGAATGGGCGACAGCAGCATAAGTTTTGTGTTCGCAGTCAGGTGTCAAGCCCTTTATACCAGTCAATCATGGTTTCACTGCCAGATCTACTATCTGAATATCTTTGATGACCACGTGCTGCCCACTCTGACACACAGTTCACCATCATCTAATGTCTCCCTCCACCAGGATAATGCACAGTGTCACAGACACACAGTGAGTTCAGTGTGTGCTCCTGAACCATCAGATATGAAGCCAGTCCAACACCTTCAGGCTGTGGTACCGAAAACTGTGAACATGAATGTGCATCAGACAAATCACGTGATGAATATCAGAATATTTCCAACATGTGTCGGATCCATGTGATGATGAAGCACTGAGGCTGTTTTCAGAGCAAAAGAAGGAACAACCTGTTTCGACTTGATGCCATAAAGAAAACTATTTGTGACTGAAAACAATGACTCAACAATGAAATTCTGTGATGTGAAATACTGACTGTTGCAACTCATTATCAAATGATAAAAAAAAAGAGATTAAAGAAAAGACAGCAGTTAACGGGACAGTCCATCTCAAAATGACCTCTGCTTTCTGCACGTTTGTTCTCCTCCACATTATACATGTAAATATTCAAATTTTTACTTCACTACAGCGACACCTATTCTCCTCTTCCAGATCAAGACAACACAAACAACACTCCCTGTTCTTCCTGCTCTCAAACACACTGAGCTCCACCCTGATCATGTGTTTCCTGGTTCCCTCCCCTTCAGATCTACAGTTTGAAGATGGGTGGAACCAACATGTGGTGCAGAGGAGGAGCTGACAGGCCCCGTTCACTGCAGAGACACACGTTGTTTAGATCAGAGCTCAAACTAGTTTCACTTCTGAGCAACAGAAACTCAGACAGTTGTTGTCTGTGAGAGGTGAAATGGCGCAGAAAGGAGTTCATCTGGACCAGGAGACCTTCTCTTGTTCCATCTGTCTGGATCTACTGAAGGATCCAGTGACTATTCCCTGTGGACACAGCTACTGCTTCAACTGTATTAAAACCCACTGGGATGAAGAGGATGGGAAGAAAATCTACAGCTGTCCTCAGTGCAGGCAGACCTTCACACCGAGGCCTGTCCTGGTGAAAAACACCATGTTAGCAGCTTTAGTGGAGCAGCTGAAGAAGACTGGACTCCAAGCTGCTCCTGCTGATCGCTGCTATGCTGGACCTGAAGATGTGGCCTGTGATGTCTGCACTGGGAGGAAACTCAGAGCTGTCAAGTCCTGTTGACGTGTTCAGCCTCCTACTGTGAGAAACACCTGCAGCCTCATCATGAAGCAGCTCCATTAAAGAAACACAAGCTGGTGGAGCCCTGCAAGAAGCTCCAGGAGAACATCTGCTCTCGTCATGATGAGGTGATGAAGATGTTCTGTCGCACTGATCAGCAGTGTATCTGTTATCTCTGCCCTGTGGATGAACATAAAGGCCACGACACAGTCTCAGCTGCAGCAGAAAGGACTGAGAGGCAGAGAGAGCTGGAGCTGAGTCGACAACAAATCCAGCAGAGAATCCAGGACAGAGAGAAAGATGTGAAGGTGCTTCAACAGGAGGTGGAGGCCATTAATAGCTCTGCTGATAAAGCAGTGGAGGACAGTGAGAAGATCTTCACTCAGCTGATCCGTCTGATGGAGAAAAGAAGCCGTGAGCTGAAGCAGCAGATCAGATCCCAGCAGGAAACTGAAGTGAGTGGAGTCAAAGAGCTTGAGAAGAAGCTGCAGCAGGAGATCACTGAGCTGAAGAGGAAAGACGCTGAGCTGAAGCTGCTGTCACACACAGAGGATCACACCCAGTTTCTACACAAATACCCCTCACTGTCAGCACTCAGTCCATCTACACACTCATCCAGCATCAATATCTGTCCTCTCAGACACTTTGAGGATGTGACAGCAGCTGTGTCAGAGCTCAGAGATCAACTACAGGACCTTCTGAGAGACACATGGACAAACATCTCACCGACAGAAACTCAAGTGGATGTTTTACAGTCACCAGCAGAGCCCAGGACCAGAGCTGACTTCTTAAGATATTCACAGGAAATCACACTGGATCCAAACACAGCAAACAGACGTCTGTTATTATCTGAGGGAAACAGGAAAGTAACATTAATGAATGAAGATCAGTCTTATTCTAGTCACCCAGACAGATTCACTGTATGGTCTCAGGTCCTGAGCAGAGAGAGTCTGACTGGACGTTGTTACTGGGAGGTGGAGTGGAGAGGGTTATTCGGAGTTGATGTAGCAGTCGCATACAAGAATATCAGCAGAGCAGGAGATAAATGTAGATTTGGATTCAATGACAAATCTTGGTCATTAGTTTGTAAAAACAACAGTTTCACATTTTGGTTCAACAACATCCAGACTCCAGTCTCAGGTCCTTGGTCCTCCAGAGTAGGAGTGTACCTGGATCACAGAGCAGGTATTCTGTCCTTCTACAGCGTCTCTGAAACCATGACTCTCCTCCACAGAGTCCAGACCACATTCACTCAGCCTCTACATGCTGGAGTTGGTCTTAACTGGCTTGGATCCACAGCAGAGTTGTGTAAAGTGAAACAGACAAAGATCATTGAAGGAGCAGTTGGTTAAAATCTATATTTTACTTCATCACTTTCTTTAGTCTCCATGTTTGTTGCTAAAAGCTCATTGCTGTTGTGTCTCTGCACTGCACAGAGATCAGCTGTCAATCAAACATGATGGGCGGGACTTTGAGCTCTTGTCATGTGTTGTTGTGTTGATGTTTGAGTTTGTTGAGGTGGAGCTGGAGCCGTGGAGGAGATCACTGCTCATGATGATGTCTCTTTACCTAAACTCACATTTGTCCACATGAAAACAGAAACTTCTCTGAGCTCTAAATGTTTGTTGGATCTTTGTGTTGCTGTGTTTGTGTGTTGTTGTTTGGGCCTTAACAGAGAAATCACCAGAGCTTTCTTTATCACTGAGGTTTGTTCTCACTGTAGAAACTAACAAATCTACATTTACACTGATGTTGTTGAGTCACTAATAGGATCTATGATGTTTGATCAAAGTGTAAATATCATGATAATAATCAATGAGGAGATGATTGATTCTTTTCTGAGATTCAAGTGAAACAAGAGTCATTTAACAGACTTTAATGATTCAATGTTAAAAAAAATCCATTGTAATGTTTCATATTTGTATAATTCGTCTCTTGTCTGAACTCAATAAACCACAATGCATTGCAGGACCAGTGTGTTTGTTCAGTTCCTCTGTGCAGCTGAACCAGTGGCAGCTCTGATCTTAAGACAAAGGCTAACATCGCCATCTAGTGGCCTTGGTGAGTGACAGCAGGCGCCTGTTAACAGTTGATTTACTGTGTACCTGGTATTTTCTACATGTAGCTACAATCACTTGTCAGTGATCTTCATTATTCCTGAACAGTTGGGTCATCTCTTACAGGTGATGATAAGTTCTGACCCCCCCTCCCCCCAACAGTGAATCACAGTGTGAAATGTTGCTTTTTTTTATTTTTAGTTATTTGATTTTATATCTACAACTTGGCTTTAGTCTGTGTATCATCACATCTCAGGTGAGCCTTGAAGAACTCCTGGATCTTCTTCCACAGGTGGACTTCAGCTGCAGCGTGAGACCTCGGCTCACCCCCCCATACAACTGATGTACCTGCAAAAGCATGAAAGCTGGAGGGGCAGTAGGGTCCATAAGGAGGCTCTAGGTAATGGCCTGCTCCTGGGTAACTCACACTCTCGTAGTTCTCCTTCCCATGATGCTTCAGTCTCTCCACCATCTCGTCCATGTAAGCCTTGCTGTCCCAGTTGAGGTCGTCTTCTGCAGCTGCAAAGAGGAATCGACCCTTGGCTTGTTCGATGGGGATCAGGGCGGACTTGTTCTCCTCTGCCATGGGATTGTCCAAAACATGCTTGACCATGTTGGCTCCTGACTCAGTGGGAATCATCTTTCTGATGTCAAACCTTAATGCAGGGAGGATTTGGCTTTTCCTATAGTAGAGAGGAAAAGCCACGTTGGCGTTACAACCGTTGATCCACACTGTGGCCTCAACACCTGGCACAAAAGCAGCAAGTGAAAGTGCAATATCTCCTCCCTTTGATAGAGACAGGGCACCAACTCCTTTACTGCCCACCTGTGGAGACAGTGAGAGAGAAACTATGATCCTCTGATGGTACAGGTTTGTTTGGCTTGTGTTTCATTGCCTGATTTGTTGTTCAGGAGTTTTATCAATCTGACTTGTGAGGACAGTGTGACCCAGAGAAAGACACTGTCTTTCTCTGGGTCACATTGACCGTAATTACGACACAATCTCAGCTGCATGTTTTTTGTTTTGTTTGGATCAGTGTGTTCCTGTGGTATGGATCCTACTGGGCCTGGTGCATGACTTTCTTGAGCAGCACATTAATACAGTGATTAGCACTGAGGTCCTGGGGCCTTTCTGTGCAGAGGTTACATGTTCTGTGCTAACCACATCTGGATAGTTAGTTTAGCTGGTTAATTAGCAAGTCAAAAACTTACCTTGGGCTGCTGTTGTAAGAAATTCACAGCTTCTTCAAAGTGGTCCAGGTGCATCACTTTGATGTTGCCAGGCTTGTCATTGTTGACCGCTATGGCCAGAACCACAAACCCTCTGTTGGCCAGGAGACAGGCTCTTTTCTCAGTTACAAAGGTGGCCACATCCAACACAGCAGGGAATGGACCTTCTCCTGCAACATACGACACACAAGTCACACAAAGTCATGGATCTTAGATTAAACTTGGACAAAAAGCCACTGACCTGGAGGAGTAAAGAGGACTCCCTGAAAGCTCCCTTCTTTGACAGGACTCCGGACGACCCCGTCTCCAATCAGACACCTCTCGTTAGTTGCCTCTGCCAACATCCTGCCCTCCCAATCCTCCTCATGCACAGAGAACCTCACCTCATGGGGGTTTAGTGAATTTGTTTTTTCAAACCTTTCATGCAAGGTGTCCGCCCTCATCGACCACAGCAGACCCATGGGTTCAACCCCAACGTAGCTCCCACTGAGTGAGGGGTCTCTGTCCAGGTCGATCTTCCCGCTCCCATCAGCCCTGTATGTGGCTGAGGAGCTGAACTCCACCCCTCTCTCATCTGTTGACCTGGCTCTCAGGGCGACCACCTGCCTGGACCTCAGCCCGGACACCTTCACCTGAACGGGCTCGTCGAATAAACACCTGGCGCTCGGCAGCAGCCTCAGTCTGACCTGGGAGGACATCTTGTCTGAAGTAACAAACTCTCTCTTCACAGCTCTAGACTTTGACCTGTGACGACAGAAACAGGACAGTTACATTTCAGCCACATGTCTAGTCCATGTGCCAAAGAAAATAAAGTTAGTCAATGTTTATACCCAAAGGTTTTTCCATTCAAACAACAGCTGTTTTTCATCTCCTGGCATTTTCTCTCACAACAGTCTCCAGTGAAATCATCCCATGATGCAGCAGGTCCAGAGACAGAAACACCAGTCACTGCCACTCCTCCTTACAACTGTCGTGAGCATTTCAGAGTGAGGAACGTATCCAGTCTTTAGGTGAATGGGCGACAGCAGCATAAGTTTTGTGTTCGCAGTCAGGTGTCAAGCCCTTTATACCAGTCAATCATGGTTTGACTGCCAGATCTACTATCTGAATATCTTTGATGACCACGTGCTGCCCACTCTGACACACAGTTCACCATCATCTAATGTCTCCCTCCACCAGGATAATGCACAGTGTCACAAAGCACAGTGAGTTCAGTGTGTGCTCCTGAACCATCAGATATGAAGCCAGTCCAACACCTTCAGGCTGTGGTGCCGAAAACTGTGAACATGAATGTGCATCAGACAAATCACATGATGAATATCAGAATATTTCCAACATGTGTCGGATCCATGTGATGATGAAGCACTGAGGCTGTTTTCAGAGCAAAAGAAGGAACAACCTGTTTCGACTTGATGCCATAAAGAAAACTATTTGTGACTGAAAACAATGACTCAACAATGAAATTCTGTGATGTGAAATACTGACTGTTGCAACTCATTATCAAATGTTAAAAAAAAAGAGATTAAAGAAAAGACAGCAGTTAACGGGACAGTCCATCTCAAAATGACCTCTGCCCTCTGCACGTTTGTTCTCCTCCACATTATACATGTAAATATTCAAATTTTTACTTCACTACAGCGACACCTATTCTCCTCTTCCAGATCAAGACAACACAAACAACACTCCCTGTTCTTCCTGCTCTCAAACACACTGAGCTCCACCCTGATCATGTGTTTCCTGGTTCCCTCCCCTTCAGATCTACAGTTTTGTATAATTCGTCTCTTGTATGAACTCAATAAACCACAACGCATTGCAGGACCAGTGAGTTTGTTCAGTTCCTCTGTGCAGCTGAACCAGTGGCAGCTCTGATCTTAAGACAAAGGCTAACATCGCCATCTAGTGGCCTTGGTGAGTGACAGCAGGCGCCTGTTAACAGTTCATGTCCTGTGAGTAGGCTATATACACACCTGGTATTTTCTACAGGTACCCAAAAACCATTTGACAGTGATCTTCATAAGTCCTGAACAGTCAGCTAAACTCTTACATGTGATAACAGTGAGAAATACGTCATAATGTACAATACATCAGTAAAAGCTGTAGTGGTGCATAACCTCTGTCCACCCCTGGAGGAACTTTACCTAATTTCAAAAACACTTACCGGGGCTTCAACGTCGTGTTTGTCAGTATATGTTGCTGGTCCCACGTGGTGTACAGTAGCCAATATTCCCGCTCTCTCGGTCAGTGTATAGAACAAAGGGTAGAGTAAAAACATTCACTTCCTATTACTGCGAAGCTAATCGGCATCTTAGCTTGGCGTGCAGTCAACCGAAGGCTCGGCACTGCTCGGTCATTAACTCCATGTGTGGGGAGGAGTAAGTGGAAAGTACCGCGGTATCCTGTCACCATGAGTGGTTGGTGAACACAGCCAGACCGCTCACCTCCATTTTAACTTCTGTTGGTTCATGCAGCAGTAGCTCCTCCAGGTGTGCCGCGGCGCGCGTGCTGCTCTGGTTCCAGCCAGGTTTCCATGAGAACCTAAACACAGCAGCTCCTCGCGCTACGTCGAGACGTTCTCCACAGCCAGGTGTAATCCATTTCGTTGATGAGGGAGGGAGTGAACCTGCACTACCATGAGTGGGTATTGCCTACAACCTCACGATACAATATGTATCCCGATACAGAGGCCGCGATACAATACGTATCATGATACATGTTGATTTTGAATAATGACCTTGTCCTGCACCGAATTAAACTGCATGTTGCATGACTCATGTCCAACTCCCGACTTCCTGGTGTTTGCAAAAGTCTAAAAAGCTAAAATATCTATTTACCTTCAGTTTTGCCAGCGGCACATACAGTTTTTCTTTGTTTTCATGCACCTTTGAGATTTTGTGCTGTTTGTGTTTATGCTGCCAACCATTGGTGTTACTGTGCACTGCACCATAGGTGAGGTTTCTTTTTCAAAACAGAGCATTTTATGTCGTATCGATAGCATCTGCATCGATACATGTATCAGCAAAGAAGATGTCACGATATATTGCCATATCGATTTTTTGAGCCCAGCCCTAATGAGTGTAGGCACTGCTAGCTTATCCTTGCTTGCCCGCTTTGGTGATGTGTGGTAACGCCTCAGCAGTGGTGGTCCTCCAGGTGCAGACATGGTCTGCCCTGGTCCTTCATGGTGTAGAAACCCTAGATCGCCCGGTAGCTGCTCTTCGCAGGTGTTTGTCCTAAAAGGAAGCTTTGTCACGGATGTCAAACAGAGCCTGACGTTCGCACTGTCGCACATCATCACACATGAAAATTTTGGTTTTCTGCACCTTTGTATTTCTTCTTCTCCACATTATAGATGGAAATACTGGACCTTTTACTTCACTACAGCAACAGTTATTCTCCACTTCCAGATCAAGACAACACAAACAACACTCCCTGTTCTTCCTGCTCTCAAACACACTGAGCTCCACCCTGATCATGTGTTTCCTGGTTCCCTCCCCTTCAGATCTACAGTTTGAAGATGGGTGGAACCAACATATGGTGAAGAGGAGGAGCTGACAGGCCCCGTTCACTGCAGAGACACACGTTGTTTAGATCAGAGCTCAAAGTAGTTTCACTTCTGAGCACGTGAAACTCAGACAGTTGTTGTCTGTGAGAGGTGAAATGGCGCAGAAAGGAGTTCATCTGGACCAGGAGACCTTCTCTTGTTCCATCTGTCTGGATCTACTGAAGGATCCAGTGACTATTCCCTGTGGACACAGCTACTGCTTCAACTGTATTAAAACCCACTGGGATGGAGAGGATGGGAAGAAAATCTACAGCTGTCCTCAGTGTAGGCAGACCTTCACACCGAGGCCTGTCCTGGTGAAAAACATCATGTTCACAGCTTTAGTGGAGCAGCTGAAGAAGACTGGACTCCAAGCTGCTCCTGCTGATCACTGCTATGCTGGACCTGAAGATGTGGCCTGTGATGTCTGCACTGGGAGGAAACTCAAAGCTGTCAAGTCCTGTTTGACGTGTCCGGCCTCCTACTGTGAGAAACACCTGCAGCCTCACCATGAAGCAGCTCCATTAAAGAAACACAAGCTGGTGGAGCCCTGCAAGAAGCTCCAGGAGAACATCTGCTCTCGTCACGATGAGGTGATGAAGATGTTCTGCCGCACCGATCAGCAGTGTATCTGTTATCTCTGCTCTGTGGATGAACATAAAGGCCACGACACAGTCTCAGCTGCAGCAGAAAGGACTGAGAGGCAGAGAGAGCTGGAGCTGAGTCGACAACAAATCCAGCAGAGAATCCAGGACAGAGAGAAAGATGTGAAGGTGCTTCAACAGGAGGTGGAGGCCATCAATGGCTCTGCTGATAAAGCAGTGGAGGACAGTGAGAAGATCTTCACTCAGCTGATCCGTCTGATGGAGAAAAGAAGCTGTGAGCTGAAGCAGCAGATCAGATCCCAGCAGGAAACTGAGGTGAGTGGAGTCAAAGAGCTTGAGAAGAAGCTGCAGCAGGAGATCACTGAGCTGAAGAGGAAAGACGCTGAGCTGAAGCTGCTGTCACACACAGAGGATCACACCCAGTTTCTACACAACTACCCCTCACTGTCAGCACTCAGTCAATCTACACACTCATCCAGCATCAATATCCGTCCTCTCAGACACTTTGAGGATGTGACAGCAGCTGTGTCAAAGCTCAGAGATCAACTACAGGACCTTCTGAGAGACACATGGACAAACATCTCACTGACAGAGACTCAAGTGGATGTTTTACTGTCACCAGCAGAGCCCAGGACCAGAGCTGACTTCTTAAGATATTCACAGGAAATCACACTGGATCCAAACACAGCAAACACAGAACTGTTATTATCTGAGGGAAACAGAAAAGTAACAGTAACGAGTGAAGATCAGTCTTATTCTAGTCACCCAGACAGATTCATTGAATGGTCTCAGGTCCTGAGTAGAGAGAGTCTGACTGGACGTCGTTACTGGGAGGTGGAGTGGAGAGGATTATTCGGAGTTGATGTAGCAGTTGCATACAAGAGTATCAGCAGAGCAGGAGATGAATGTAGATTTGGACTCAATGACAAATCTTGGTCATTAGTTTGTACAAACAACAGTTTCACATTTTGGTTCAACAACATCCAGACTCCAGTGTCAGGTCCTCGGTCCTCCAGAGTAGGAGTGTACCTGGATCACAGAGCAGGTATTCTGTCCTTCTACAGCGTCTCTGACACCATGACTCTCCTCCACAGAGTCCAGACCACATTCACTCAGCCTCTACATGCTGGAGTTGGTCTTAACTGGCTTGGATCCACAGCAGAGTTGTGTAAAGTGAAATAGACAAAGATCATTGAAGGAGCAGTTGGTTAAAATCTATATTTTACTTCATCACTTTCTTTAGTCTCCATGTTTGTTGCTAAAAGCTCATTGCTGTTGTGTCTCTGCACTGCACAGAGATCAGCTGTCAATCAAACATGATGGGCGGGACTTTGAGCTCTTGTCATGTGTTGTTGTGTTGATGTTTGAGTTTGTTGAGGTGGAGCTGGAGCCGTGGAGGAGATCACTGCTCATGATGATGTCTCTTTACCTAAACTCACATTTGTCCACATGAAAACAGAAACTTCTCTGAGCTCTAAATGTTTGTTGGATCTTTGTGTTGATGTGTTTGTGTGTTGTTGTTTGGGCCTTAACAGAGAAATCACCAGAGCTTCCTTTATCACTGAGGTTTGTTCTCACTGTGGAAACTAACAAATCTACATTTACACTGATGTTGTTGAGTCACTAATAGGATCTATGATGTTTGATCAAAGTGTAAATATCATGATAATAATCAATGAGGAGATGATTGATTCTTTTCTGAGATTCAAGTGAAACAAGAGTCATTTAACAGACTTTAATGATTCAATGTTAAAAAAAATCCATTGTACTGTTTCATATTTGTGTAATTTGTCTCTTGTCTGAACTCAATAAACCACAATGCATTGCAGGACCAGTGTGTTTGTTCAGTTCCTCTGTGCAGCTGAACCAGTGGCAGCTCTGATCTTAAGACAAAGGCTAACATCGCCATCTAGTGGCCTTGGTGAGTGACAGCAGGCGCCTGTTAACAGTTGATTTACTGTGTACCTGGTATTTTCTACATGTAGCTACAATCACTTGTCAGTGATCTTCATTATTCCTGAACAGTTGGGTCATCTCTTACTCTTACAGGTGACCCCCCCCCCCCCCCAACAGTGAATCACAGTGTGAAATGTTGCTTTTTTTCAATTTTAAGTTATTTGATTTTATATCTACAACTTGGCTTTAGTGTGTGTATCACCACATCTCAGGTGAGCCTTGAAGAACTCCTGGATCTTCTTCCACAGGTGGACTTCAGCTGCTGTGTGAGACCTCGGCTCACCCCCCATAGAATCACTGTACCTGCAAAACCATGAAAGCTGGAGGGGCAGTAGGGTCCATAAGGAGGCTCCAGCAGGTGCCCAGCTCTGGGGTAACTCACACTCTCATAGTTCTCCTTCCCATGATGCTTCAGTCTCTCCACCATCTCGTCCATGTAAGCCTTGCTGTCCCAGTTGAGGTCGTCTTCTGCAGCTGCAAAGAGGAATCGACTCTTGGCTTGTTCGATGGGGATCAGGGCGGACTTGTTCTCCTCTGCCATGGGATTGTCCAAAACATGCTTGACCATGGCGGCCCCTGACTCAGTGGGAATCATCTTTCTGATGTCAGAGCTTAATGCAGGGAGGATCTGTCTTTTCCTATAGTAGAGAGGAAAAGCCACGTTGGCGTTACAACCGTTGATCCACACTGTGGCCTCAACACCTGGCACAAAAGCAGCAAGTGAAAGTGCAATATCTCCTCCCTTTGATAGAGACAGGACACCAACTCCTTTACTGCCCACCTGTGGAGACAGTGAGAGAGAAACTATGATCCTCTGATGGTACAGGTTTGTTTGGCTTGTGTTTCATTGCCTGATTTGTTGTTCAGGAGTTTTATCAATCTGACTTGTGAGGACGAGAACACTGTCTTTCTCTGGGTCACATTGACCGTAATTACGCCACAATCTCAGCTGCATATTTTTGTTTTGTTTGGATCAGTGTGTTCCTGTGGTATGGATCCTACTGGGCCTGGTGCATGACTTTCTTGAGCAGCACATTAATACAATGATTAGCACTGTGGCCTCACAGCAAGAAGGTCCTGGGGCCTTTCTGTGCAGAGTGTACATGTTCTGTGCTAACCACATCTGGATAGTTAGTTTACCTGGTTAATTAGCAAGTCAAAAACTTACCTTGGGCTGCTGTTGTAAGAAATTCACAGCTTCTTCAAAGCGGTCCAGGTGCATCACTTTGATGTTGCCAGGCTTGTCATTGTTGACCGCTATGGCCAGAACCACATACCCTTTGTTGGCCAGGAGACAGGCTCTTTTCTCAGTTACAAAGGTGGCCACATCCAACACAGCAGGGAACGGACCTTCTCCTGCAACATACGACACACAAGTCACACAAAGTCATGGATCTTAGATTAAACTTGGACAAAAAGCCAACACTGACCTGGAGGAGTAAAGAGGACTCCCTGAAAGCTCCCTTCTTTGACAGGACTCCGGACGACTCCGTCTCCAATCAGACACCTCTCGTTAGTTGCCTCTGCCAACATCCTGCCCTCCCCATCCTCCTCATGCACAGAGAACCTCACCTCATGGGGGTTTAGTGAATTCCTTTTTTGAAACCTTTCATGCAAGGTGTCCGCCCTCATCGACCACAGCAGACCCATGGGTTCAACTCCAACATAGCTCCCACTGAGTGAGGGGTCTCTGTCCAGGTCGATCTCCCCGCTCCCATCAGCCCTGTATGTGGCTGAGGAGCTGAACTCCACCCCTCTCTCATCTGTTGACCTGGCTCTCAGGGCGACCACCTGCCTGGACCTCAGCCCGGACACCTTCAGCTGAATGGGCTCGTCGAATAAACACCTGGCGCTCGGCAGCAGCCTCAGTCTGACCTGGGAGGACATCTTGTCTGAAGTAACAAACTCTCTCTTCACAGTTCTAGACTTTGATCTGTGACGAAGGAAACAGGACAGTTACATTTCAGCCACATGTCTAGTCCATGTGCCAAAGAAAATAAAGTTAGTCAATGTTTATACCCAAAGGTTTTTCCATTCAAACAACAGCTGTTTTTCATCTCCTGGCACTTTCTCTCACAACAGTCTCCAGTGAAATCATCCCATGATGCAGCAGGTCCAGAGACAGAAACACTAGTCACTGCCACTCCTCCTTACAACTGTCGTGAGCATTTCAGAGTGAGAAACCGTAAGACAATTTGACCCCACCCTAAGACGTTGTCTCTAAAAACAAAGAAAGTCCTTTACAGACTGGATGTAATCATTTTCTGTATTATGCCTGTTGATTAATGTCTCATCAACACCTCCTTTTACCTGACTTCCTCTTTAAATGTGACATGTCTGATGGTCTCAGTGCGAGAAGTACAAAGGTCTAAATAGTTCATTGTCATGTGAAATGACCCCCTGATGATCAAAGGTCCCCAGACGTGATTAACGTCCCTATGTAAATTTCTAATTGATGAGTGTCTCTGTTCTGGTTGAATATTTAAGGGGAAGAGCAAGAACCTCCTTTTTGAGTTGATCTGCTTACCAGAGCTCCCACACATCAGGTGTGCTACAATACTTGTTGGCTGTATTTTACTTTGGACGTCACAATAAACTGGCATGTTAACCATTCATTTTTTAATATTGCCTTGCTGAGATTTCAATTCTGAGTTGTGAATGATCTGTTAGCAGATATTTACTAAGTCTTTAGTTATATGGTAAGTTTCACTGGGTAATACTCATACCCTTAACCTCTGAGTTGAATAGAAAAGATTGAGTATCATGTTTTGTAAATTATTTAGATATGTTCTATAGCCTCTGAATATCTCAACCCAGGTGTCAGGGCTGTTCTTCTATGTTAAGAAGGTCACTGAATAGTTTAAGTCTATATCTGCCATCCCTGAACTAAGATAGGGACTAGTTAAATACTATATCCCAAAGACCTTAGTTATATGGTAAGTTTCACTGGATGCTGTTCACACCCTTAACCTCTGAGTTGGACAGACAAGATTGAGTATCATGTTCTAATACCTCTGAATACTTCAACCCAGACATCAGGGCTATTCTTCCATGTTAAGAAGGTCACTGAGTGGCTTGTTAACCTATATCTGCCATCCCTGAACTAAGACTGATGTCAGATCTCTTAACAGTAGAGTTCAATTCTTAAAAGGCTTATATTCTTCATTACTGGTTAACTATTGACACTAAATAATATTTAATGGTAAAGTTATCTTTAATCAAATGGAGTCAGATTGAATAAATTAACTACTTTACTTTAATAAAACCTCATCTTAACACCGGAAAGACAGAACACGTATTGGGGAGATATTAGATAAATGTCTCTAAATATTTCCTCCCCTACAGAACACATCCAGTCTTTAGGTGAATGGGCGACAGCAGCATAAGTTTTGTGTTCGCAGTCAGGTGTCAAGCCCTTTATACCAGTCGATCATGGTTTGACTGCCAGATCTACTATCTGAATATTTTTGATGACCACGTGCTGCCCACTCTGACACACAGTTCACCATCATCTAATGTCTCCCTCCACCAGGATAATGCACAGTGTCACAAAGCACAGTGAGTTCAGTGTGTGCTCCTGAACCATCAGATATGAAGCCAGTCCAACACCTTCAGGCTGTGGTGCCGAAAACTGTGAACATGAATGTGCATCAGACAAATCACGTGATGAATATCAGAATATTTCCAACATGTGTCGGATCCATGTGATGATGAAGCACTGAGGCTGTTTTCAGAGCAAAAGAAGGAACAACCTGTTTCGACTTGATGCCATAAAGAAAACTATTTGTGACTGAAAACAATGACTCAACAATGAAATTCTGTGATGTGAAATACTGACTGTTGCAACTCATTATCAAATGTTAAAAAAAAAGAGATTAAAGAAAAGACAGCAGTTAACGGGACAGTCCATCTCAAAATGACCTCTGCTTTCTGCACATTTGTTCTCCTCCACATTATACATGTAAATATTCAAATTTTTACTTCACTACAGCGACACCTATTCTCCTCTTCCAGATCAAGACAACACAAACAACACTCCCTGTTCTTCCTGCTCTCAAACACACTGAGCTCCACCCTGATCATGTGTTTCCTGGTTCCCTCCCCTTCAGATCTACAGTTTGAAGATGGGTGGAACCAACATGTGGTGCAGAGGAGGAGCTGACAGGCCCCGTTCACTGCAGAGACACATGTTGTTTAGATCAGAGCTCAAAGTAGTTTCACTTCTGAGCAACAGAAACTCAGACAGTTGTTGTCTGTGAGAGGTGAAATGGCGCAGAAAGGAGTTCATCTGGACCAGGAGACCTTCTCTTGTTCCATCTGTCTGGATCTACTGAAGGATCCAGTGACTATTCCCTGTGGACACAGCTACTGCTTCAACTGTATTAAAACCCAATGGGATGGAGAGGATGGGAAGAAAATCTACAGCTGTCCTCAGTGCAGGCAGACCTTCACACCGAGGCCTGTCTTGGTGAAAAACACCATGTTAGCAGCTTTAGTGGAGCAGCTGAAGAAGACTGGACTCCAAGCTGCTCCTGCTGATCACTGCTATGCTGGACCTGAAGATGTGGCCTGTGATGTCTGCACTGGGAGGAAACTCAAAGCTGTCAAGTCCTGTTTGACGTGTCCGGCCTCCTACTGTGAGAAACACCTGCAGCCTCATCATGAAGCAGCTCCATTAAAGAAACACAAGCTGGTGGAGCCCTGCAAGAAGCTCCAGGAGAAGATCTGCTCTCGTCACGATGAGGTGATGAAGATGTTCTGCCGCACTGATCAGCAGTGTATCTGTTATCTCTGCTCTGTGGATGAACATAAAGGCCACGACACAGTCTCAGCTGCAGCAGAAAGGACTGAGAGGCAGAGAGAGCTGGAGCTGAGTCGACAACAAATCCAGCAGAGAATCCAGGACAGAGAGAAAGATGTGAAGGTGCTTCAACAGGAGGTGGAGGCCATCAATGGCTCTGCTGATAAAGCAGTGGAGGACAGTGAGAAGATCTTCACTCAGCTGATCCGTCTGATGGAGAAAAGAAGCCGTGAGCTGAAGCAGCAGATCAGATCCCAGCAGGAAACTCAAGTGAGTGGAGTCAAAGAGCTTGAGAAGAAGCTGGAGCAGGAGATCACTGAGCTGAAGAGGAAAGACGCTGAGCTGAAGCTGCTGTCACACACAGAGGATCACACCCAGTTTCTACACAACTACCCCTCACTGTCAGCACTCAGTAAATCTACACACTCATCCAGCATCAATATCTGTGCTCTCAGACACTTTGAGGATGTGACAGCAGCTGTGTCAGAGCTCAGAGATCATCTACAGGACCTTCTGAGAGACACATGGACAAACATCTCACTGACAGAGACTCAAGTGGATGTTTTACTGTCACCAGCAGAGCCCAGGACCAGAGCTGACTTCTTAAGATATTCACAGGAAATCACACTGGATCCAAACACAGCAAACACACGTCTGTTATTATCTGAGGGAAACAGAAAAGTAACATTAATGTGGAAAGATCAGTCTTATTCTAGTCACCCAGACAGATTCACTGATTATGAGCAGGTCCTGAGTAGAGAGAGTCTGACTGGACGTTGTTACTGGGAGGTGGAGTGGAGAGGAAGAGGAGTTTATATTGCAGTCGCATACAAGAATATCAGCAGAGCAGGAGGAGAATGTAAATTTGGATTCAATGACAAATCTTGGTCTTTAGTTTGTAACAACAACAGATTCACATTTAGGTTCAACAACATCCAGACTCCAGTGTCAGGTCCTCAGTCCTCCAGAGTAGGAGTGTACCTGGATCACAGAGCAGGTATTCTGTCCTTCTACAGCGTCTCTGAAACCATGACTCTCCTCCACAGAGTCCAGACCACATTCACTCAGCCTCTACATGCTGGAATTGGGTTAATTGATCCCTGGGGAGTGAATGTTGGAGCCACAGCAGAGTTGTGTAAAGTGAAATAGACAAAGATCATTGAAGGAGCAGTTGGTTAAAATCTGTATTTTACTTCATCACTTTCTTTAGTCTCCATGTTTGTTGCTAAAAGCTCATTGCTGTTGTGTCTCTGCACTGCACAGAGATCAGCTGTCAATCAAACATGATGGGCGGGACTTTGAGCTCTTGTCGTGTGTTGCTGTGTTGATGTCTGAGTTTGTTGAGGTGGAGCTGGAGCTGTGGAGGAGATCACTGCTCATGATGATGTCTCTTTACCTAAACTCACATTTGTCCACATGAAAACAGAAACCTCTGTTGTTCTGATGTTGTATGTATGATGTTTGATCAAAGTGTAAATGTCATGATAATAATCAATGAGGAGATGATTGATTTTTTCCTGAGATTCAGGTGAAACAAAGTGATTGTGTAGATGAAGTGAATCTGTTCATCAAATCACTGAACAAGAGTCATTTAACAGACTTTACTGATTCAATGTGTGAAAAAAAATCCATTGTAATGTTTCATATTTGTATAATTCGTCTCTTGTCTGAACTCAATAAACCACAATGCATTGCAGGACCAGTGTGTTTGTTCAGTTCCTCTGTGCAGCTGAACCAGTGGCAGCTCTGATCTTAAGACAAAGGCTAACATCACCATCTAGTGGCCTTGGTGAGTGACAGCAGGCGCCTGTTAAAAACATTCAGGCTATGAATAATGTTTCTATTGATAAGTCAAATACTTATCAATAGAAACATTATAAAATGTGATGCTTTACTTTCTGTTTCTTTCTCTAATGATAAAAATTAACATTTCTGGGGTTTGGATTGTATTTTTGGCAAAAATTTAAACCACTTAATAAAACTTTCTCAGCTCATGGAAGATTGACTATGCCGATCACGCTGAGACGGAGACCTCAGATAATCAACAAACACTGTGGCAGGAGACATAGAAGACAACGACACAGAGTCGTGGACTGATTGGAGCATTATTGTGATTTAATTCACTATGTCTTATATCACAAAGAAAGTCTTTAAAATGCAGACTAGAATTTCTGTATATAAACTGTACACAAAAAGCAAGGCACTATACATTCAGATTCATCACGCCGCTGTTTGTCCTCTCGTCGCAGTCGAACCTTTAAATTACAGCTCAGTCAGTCAGAGTCGCTGCAGCACTTCAGCACAGTCGAGCGACATGAGCTCACCTACGTGGCCTGACGCCGTCCACACACTGTAGACAAACAAACAAACAAACAAACACAACTCTCCTCACAACATCTGACAGGACAGGAGTTGTTGGTTTTTTTTTTTACATAAATACAAAGTCACAAACGCATCTACACACACATTTACACAGATACACATTACACGCACTTACAGACATTATATACAGTCGCACACACATACACACAACCATAGCATGGCACTCTGACACCAAGCGTCCTATAGTGTTTGTCTTTCAGTGCTCGGAGGAGGAGCCTCCAAATACACAACATGTATGAACCAAAGCAAGGTGGCGTTTTTCTTTCACCTTCACTTGAAACCGCTCGAGTTTCACTTTGTTATGTGATGACAAAATCCAAGTAAAAACATGACTATAAGCGAGGCGGGTGCATCTCCAGTCTCATCATCATCATCATTGTCGTTGTTGTCATCTTCAGAGTCGGGACACGGTGGACGTCCTCACACGTCTCCACTACAAAACAAGTTCATGTGACATTTCCTGTATCTCCATCTCCACTGCTGTCCACTTCACACGCCATCTTCCGTGTAAAACGAAAACCAAACAAACAAACAAATAAAAAAACCCTCCTTAAAACAGTCCTTTGGCCTTCTTTAAGTTCACTTGCTTCCACCCTGGCAGACGTTCATATTCCTCTCTCGTCATGTCCAATGCTTTCTGCAATACACAAGAAAAAGACAACAGAGTTTGTTAATTAACTGATTAAAAAACAGCACAAACCGTCCGACAGGCTCTGAGGTGAAGCTGGATTATACTGTTTTAATGAAGGTACTGATGCGAGTTTCCTACAAATATTACACACTGATAAACAAAAAAAGTTATTAATCAGGAATGAGGACTCAATATTCCTTATAAACAAGTTTGACAAAAGCTTTGACTTAGATTTTACATTATATCTGTGGCTGAAACTAAACGTATAAAGGATAAATGTATGCGTTAACTACACTGCACAGTCTCTGCATCAGGCTCCAGCAGCAGCTGTTACGTAGCTGTTACATCTGACATGCTTCAGTGTGAGGCTCCAGTCTAAAGATTCAGAGGCGACACTGACATGGTGAGTTCAATGCTGTGGGAATTTCTCAGACATTTCCAGCTGTAAAAGCAGAACAAGAAAACAACATAAAAACATAGATTGTAAAGTAGATTATATGTGTGTGAGTCTTTACTTTGGATAAAGCCTCAGTGAACCTCTTGTACCGTGAAGGACAGTTTAGTCGTTTCAGTGTTTTCATGCGTGGACGTTGTGCTCGGCAGACACAGTCAGTGAGTCAGACTGGGGTGAAGCTGACGGTGAATCACAGGTGTGTTTATTTATAGTGAGAGGAAAGAGTCTCAGGTGAAGGGTGTGTGTGTGTGTGTGTGTGTGTGTGTGTGGAGCAGCAGCAGCAGCAGCGGCAGCAGCAGCACAGTGTAGGCAGAGGAAGGTGGTGCAGTTGACATATTTTTAAAGAGGAGAGGAAGTGATGCTGCACAATGAAACGTTCAGTCTTTAAAGAGACAATGTACAAACCTCAGGTGTTTGTGTAAAAGGTAAAGTGGGTAAAAATCAAATGTTTTACCCACTTTAACATATAGAAATATTAAGTCGAACTGGAAAATGTTCTCATACATTAAAAAACAATCTTGATGTAACGTCACAGAGCTGAAAGAGACGTCTTTATAGGCTCCAGTGGTGTTTAAAACGGCAATTAAAATAACCAATAATTCATTTCTGATAGTGATTTCTGACTCTCTGGTGCTGCTTCTATTATTTCAGGAGCAGTATCTAATGCTGGGAGTCTCATGAGTCTTTTCATGTTATATCTCTCAGGTGATATAAAAAGGACCTGACTGACTGTGACTGAGTCGTTTCACATGAAGCTGTGCAGCAGCCGAGCAGCAAAACTTTCTCCTCCTCAACCGGCACCACACGTCAGAGACAGAGAAGAGCGACAACAGGAGTGAGTCAGGTTTCGTGCTGAGAGGGAGAGAGGAACAGGTCGTCGGGGCTGATGAATCACACGAGAGGCTCCTCTTACCTGAGTCCACCTACAACTTGCTCTGTGAAGTGAGAGTTAGATGGAGTTAGCATGAGTTATGTGAATGAGCTGCAGAGACTTGGAGGAAAAATCCGCCGCTGACTGTTTGATACACAGACTCTGACTGTTCAGTGGTGTCTCCTATGGAGGCAGGTTGAATGGATGTTTAATAGACTGATGGAGGCACCACAGGAAATACACACTTTGGACTAATTCTTCGTGGCGTAGACAAACATGACCAGTGTTTCACCAGAGGACAGAAGAAAGGGTCAAATGTCCTGGTGGATTTTTCCTTTCATAGGAAACGATGGAGGACGAAGACCTTCATCAACCTTCAAACACAAACTTCTGCAGCTTCTCTCTGCAACTCTGAACTGCACCATCTGCCTCAAACTGGCTTTCATGGTCACAAAGTGAATAATCTACCTGTTAAATGTTATATCTGGACATAATGAATCACTTCTGTGTGTGTAATGTCACCACTCATTACCAGACTGTATCTTATCTTATCTAATACCACTCAACTAAAGTGTTTAGTGACCTGATCTGACTGAAAACATCACATTCACTGTTCTGATGGATTATTCTTATTGCTATCAGTTTCCAGAGAGTGAGGCAGCAGTGTGTGTTGTTTGATGACACATTCACCACTGTACAATGACAATGTGAACTTTCATAATGAGAAAAAGAAATTACAACTAAAAAGGACAAAATTGCCCCCAATCGTCACGCAGCTCTCTCAGGCTCACTGACCTCAAAGTCCTGGTCGGACAGGTAGACCTCCAGGCGGAGGGGGTCCACTCCCTCGGGGAGGGGCCGGGCCTGCAGCTGAGCCAGAGGGAAGGTGTTCTGACAGAGCCGGGCCAACACGTCCTCCACCAGGATGATCTGGTTACACACCTCGGCCTCCTGAAGGCACAGGAGAAGATGAAGAAGTTATAACAGTAGGTGTAAGGCAATGTTTGGTCTGTGTGTGTGTGTGTGTGTGTTTCTGACCCTCTCTGTGATCTCAGCCACGTCCTCTCTGTGCTCCCAGCTGGGGAACATGTTGGTGAAGGTGAGCGGCTCCAGACCGGCGTGGATCAGATACGACTTCTGAGACTTCTTCTCGTTCTTCTCTGGAGGAGAAGATGAGCACCTTCACTCACTCACTCACTGCTGCTCGTTTGTTCGTTTCATTTCCTTTTCATTTCATTTTGGCATTTGGTTTCAGATGTTTCTTCATTTATCTCAGTAGAATTAAACTGTTCGCGTCGGTATGTGATCATCATTTCACTCATCTCCTCCCCTTGTTATGATGTAAAGTAAAAAACTAAACCTTCACATATTGACATGTTTTCTTCAGTGGAGAGAGTTTATAATATCACAGTATATTAATATCACGTTGGCTGACCTTTGCAGTACTGCAGCACCGTCTCCATCGCACACTTCCTGTCTGCGTCCCAGCGGATGCGAGCGGAGCCGGTGCTCTCGCTGTCCTGCGGCCACCAGCCCTGCCACAGGTAAACCTCATGGAAGTTATCCACCAGGAACAAGGCTGTGGAGGGAGGAGACAAGTGTCTTAGCCTTTCAATACAACACTATGTACACACAGTCTGCATGCAGGGAGAATGTGTGTGTGTGTATGTGTGTATCTGAATATTGTGCACTGTGTGTGTGTGTGTCTGCATTTGTGTCCTCGTCTCACCGGGTTGTGCTACGTTGTACAAGTCCTCCTGCAGGAACGGCAGCGAGCTGACCAGGTCTGGGGCTCTGGACAGGTGGAAGAACTCGGTTGCCACAAACTCTCCAGATGTGCTGCTCAGCTGGAAGAGCCGCGGGGTGAAGTTAAATTTACCGGGATCTGAGATGAAAAATGAAACCAGCAGTTAGTAAAATGAATCATTGGTCTGCACTGAAGCACCTACAGAGGATCTGGATCTGGAGCTGGTCTTTGAACCTCAGCAGCTTTTATATTTTTATGTTTTGTTGCTTTGGATTTTGTGTTTTCTGCATAATATTTGACATTTATTCCATCCATCATCTTCTCTTTATCTGTGGGCTTGTTATGGTGTTGGTGGCAGAAGGTTGAGCAGACTTTCCACGAGTAAAGTCTTGCATTTGAGGCCCTTCAAAGGTTCAAATTTGGCCTTGAGCTCTTTATTTAGTTTTAATACAGGAACATCTGAGCAGCAGCAGGTGCAGAAACAGCAGAGATCATGTGTCGCTGCACCTGCTGCAGAGTCAGTGCACAAGTGTATCTCAGTGAGTTCATGAAGAGTGAGTGCAGCGTCTCCTGCACCTTGCAGCATGCAGTCGTAGGCCTTCCTGTCCTTTCTGCCCAGAGCCTCCCAGAAGCCTGGAGGCTCCACCCCCTCATCACACTCGTGAATGGTCACCTTACTGCTGCTGTGGAGACCTGCTTCCAGAGGACACCTGAGACGACAAACAACAACAACAACAACGGAAAACAGGAACATGAGATGCCGACAAAAAACTCCAACAATTCCCCTCCACCTCCTTATAAAAACTCACTGTTCCTTGATCTTGAGCGCAGCCGTGTTCCCCACGCTGTGAGTGTGCAGCTGCGTCTTGCAGCCGTGCCACAGGTAGATGATGGCCTTGTTGATGTTGAGCAGGATCATGGAGGCTCTGGAGCGCAGGCTGCTGCAATGACACGCCACCTCCAGCAGGTGGCCCTCCACCGGCACCTCGCCTCTCACACAGTACAGACGCCACTCACCTGGGCACAGACGGGCAGGTGAATATGATCAATCAGTACAGTGTGTGTAAACTGTGTCCTGTTGTTTTTCTGTGCAGTACAGAAATCATCAAAGCCATTACTCTGAGTGTTCTCCTCCTCCTCCTCTCTTTTGCCAGCGTGGACAATCATTCCTCCGTTGAAACACTGCAGGAAACATGGAGGCTCCTTCCCCTGCTGTACCTGGACCTGCAACACACACAGACACACATATGAAGGCTGGACTCTGTGTGGATGTCAGTGATTCATGGGTACAGACCTGAGTCATACCTGAGCCCCTCTCTCCTCGTCCAGCTCCACCGTCATCAGCGCCGACGTCCCCTTCTCGCTCACCGTGGAGTGTCGGCCCTGCCAGAAGAAGTAGCAGCACTTCTCCTTCCCCGGTCCAGTGCTCCTCGCCTCCGGGTTCTGCCTACGACCAACTGGGACAAACACACACGGTAAAGATTAAACAGCTTTAAACAGCTTTCGTTTATCAATGGCATCAGTCTACTCACATCATTTTGGAAAACAAACATTTAATAACTAAGTGTAACCTGTGTTTCCTAGTGGTTTGAACCTTTATGTCCACAATGATTGGACGTAGTTTAAATATTAGTGCAGCCTTCTTTTAAATCTAATTGTTGTTGTTGCATTTTAACCAACTTGAGTAAACTGTGTGTCTGAAGTCTGATGTTTTTTTTTGTCTGGTCTCCTCCATCTCTCTGGTTCCTTTGTGGATACACAGCCAAAACCCATATTGAGTATTTCGACATGTTTAGTCCGACTTCTTCTTATCTCTCCCCACAAAAACACTATCACAGAGGTGTTACAAGTGTAAACCCACAGTGTGACTAACCTGAGGTGCTGACCATGTACTTCCACTTCACCACGTAGGCGTCTCCCTCGTGGAACTGGCCGATGCTCTGGCGTGGGAGGCGGCTGTAGTCGAACTCCAGGATGTGCCAGACATCCACAGACACTGTGCTGATCTCCTGAGTCCTCATGTGGTCCTCCGTCTCCACTGGGCCGTAACCGCGGCCCACGTTGACGCCATCTAACACGGTGGCGATGGACGACTGAAGGACGGGCAGCATCAGGGTGGCGTCGTACGGCCGGCACTCCCGCCCCGGGGCCTCCTGGGAGTCAGAGCACAGGTAGGAATCGGATAAAGCACTGTGATGCTTTCATGTGTCTCTACACAGAGACATATGTTCTCTTATCCTTGTTTCAGTCCCAGTATGAAACCAACTGTTCCTGGCTGCATTAACGAGGCTGAGAGGGAGCCATAGTTTGGTAAATAAGCAGATGGGAGGATTGAGAAAAACATATGAAGAGTCTCTGATGTGTGGGTGTGACCAGTGTAATTAATGTGATCATCAGGATTCACACCTTCTGCTCAGGTACCAGCTCGCCGCCTTCCTTTGGTGTCAGCGGCTTCGCTTCGGTCCAGTCCATGAACTTCTCCTTGAACAGGATGGTCTCGTTGTGCTCTGTCAGCCGGCCGAATATCGCCCAATCAGGACGGCCCTGGCCCTTTCTGTGGGGAGTTCAACACACGCACAGATGAGTAGAAAACATGACGTTGTACCGGCTGCTGCCCCCACCACAGAGCGTCAGGTGTTCGCTCTCACCTGGGGATGAGTGTGTTGCAGCCTCCGGGGTCCAGTGGGTTGATGTCACAGCAGGTGTAGTCAAACGTCCCGTTCCACAGGTGTTTGGCGAGCTGGAAGGCCACTTTCCTCTGGGCCAGAGTCACCTCCTTACCGTGCCACACGTACACCTCACTGCCAAAGTCAAACACCAGCACCTGCAGCACAACACACACAAACAACAACATAAACAAACAAACAATCAAAGGATCATTTATTAAGTGTCAGTAAATGATTATGATGAACTATTTATGCTGTGCTTATACATGATTATATAGTGATTTAGACATGTACTGATGGTCAGTGAGTAAGTTCATAGATGTTTTATTACAGATGAGCTCAAGAAGTTAAAAACATTTGTCATTTGTAATATTGTTTATCAATGGCATAATAATCAGTATCAAGGCAGTGTGTATCCGATACTGACAATGAAAACAACAGTGAAACAGTGACGCTCAGATAAACTCTGAAGTGACAGTGAGTCTCTGGTCTGCCCAGCCAGCCTGTCCAGCCCAGTCCCTGAACACATCTCAGTTTCCCGGCAGCAGCAGCAGCAAAGCACAGATGGATGTAGGAGGTGGTCGTCAAAGCACCTGCTGTTGCTAGGCAACAAATTAAAACCAGCACAAAAAAGCCCCTCTGAAACAGCCTGAGATATTTTAATATTTAGAGGTTGGTACCATCTCATGATCCTGTATGAGTCTGCCAGTGAATAATACACACACACACACACACAATAATATCATATATATACACTGACCTCTTTGGACGCCAGCAGAGAGCAGCGAGGGACCTTCCCCCACTCGTCGTCGTCAGGAACCAGTTTGTCGTCCACCAGTCTGAAGATGCAATTGGTTTCCACGATGGCGTTCTCAAACTGCTCGTCATCCTCCGGTGGACCTGCCGCTGTGGTGCAATTAGAAAATAATAATATATACAATATATCAACATGGAGATCATTAATCATGTTTCTGAGGAGGTTTCCTACGTTGGTAAGCCGTCTGTCCTCCGAGGATCGACCAGAACTGCTGGATGTCTGGACCCTGTGGGTTCACGCCTTCCTCGATGGTCTGCACTTGGCTCGCCCTGCAGCCCATGTCCTTCTTCGTCTGGATGAAAGTGGCTAAATCTATGGCCTATGGGCAAGAGACAAAGACCGGGGAGGAGGTGCTTTTAACTAAACAGTAAAGAAATCTGACTTTTCTTGAATAACCCAGGACGGTGGAGACTGAACAAGGCGTTTTTGTGCATGAAATCATAATAATAATATGAGTAGACAGCAGTGGAGGCAGCAGAGGAGGCAGCACAGAGAAGCAACTATTTATTAAAAAGAGTCTGGATGGAGCTCCTCTGGGGAAAATGGAGGAGCTGCAGACAAAGCAGGAAGCATGTGTCTGATGAGGAGCTCAGACGGGTCAGTGAGAGGCCGAATCATCGATTAATCATCTTTGTTCAAACACCAATAAACAGAAGCAGCTTTGACACTGGGCATCAACAACAACTGGAAACACCTCCTCATGGGGTCAGGGTTAGATAATCCAGGCGTGGTGCTCACCTTTGCCTTCTCGATCACATTCGCGAACTCTCCGATCCAGACGAAGCAGTGCTCTGGAGTGACCAACAGGAAACAGTCTCCACTGTTGAGGGACGATGCTCTGGGCTCCACTAGTCTGGTCTGAACATGACGACGCCCTGGAAACAATCAAATGGCTGTCTAAACCCAATGCAAACATGTGAATTATTATCATTACCATTTATTGATGCGTTTTTTTTTTTCGTTTTACCTTTGATCTGCATCAGCATCAGATTCTTAAACGGCACGGCGCTGTTGTTGGACGTCTGCTCTGAGATGTTGACGCTGCGCAGACTCACGCTGCTGAAGTTTTCTTTACTGGCCAAACCAGCCAGAGCAGCTTCAGAGTACTCAGAGGTTTTAGTCGCTGGAATGAGAGAGGGCACACAGTTTGACAGAAACACAGAGAAATAAAAAATGATGATAGCACATGATTCATTAAACTTTAAAGGAACAAGATCCTGACACTGCTGCAGTACGAAGCTCTAACTGGTTCTAGGTGGAAAATTCTCACCTGTAAAAATGTTGAAACATTAAAAAGCCAGACATCGCTTTGCTGCAAGATTGTGTGAAATGCATTCTGGGATATTGGCTATTACACTTCAGCGTGAGCTCATACTTCAGCTTCAGTTCCCGCCCTGTTCATTTCACCAGCTCCTCCAGAGCTTTTGGGTCCAGATCTGCAACAGTGAACCATCTTCTACTGCAGGATCCCATCTAATGCCTGCTGCTAAATTCTGCTTCAGTTATTAGAGTTATTAGATTAGATCTCAGATTATTAGATCATCACTTATAACACCACACTGGCCCCGCCCACCCTCAGTCTGGTCCTGCTCGAGTGAGAACTGCTGGGTCTGGACCTGCTCTGACACTATATAAATAAAGCTGACTGGACTTGACTCATATACCGTGCACTCACCCTTCTCTGCTTTCATCCTCTTGCTCTCCAGCTGCGCCACATTCAGTCTCTGCTCCGTGTACTCGTGTCTGATGTCCTCTCTGGCTGCCAGCATCTTCAGAGGGTTCCTGGACGACTGGACGTTCCTGGACGGCCGCACCGAGCGCTTGTGCTGCACCATGGCTGAAGTTAACCTGGTGAGGGTGGAGAGCAGGTGAGTTATCACTGCTGTGGAAAAGACCAGTGTTTTAATCCTGTGTATAAAGTCCATTTTTTAAAAATTGTCCTACTTGGGGCCCTGAGAACCGAAGATGGCGTCAAAGTCCTCGCTGATCTCGATCCTGGTGGGCATGCGTGGAAACTCTGCGACGCGTCGGTAAAACTTGGAGAAGATTTCGTCGTCCAGCTTCATCACCTCCTTCACCGCCTTCTCCGTCACTGTGATGGTGGTTTCCTGAAGACCTGACACTGATCACCAGAGAAGAGAAATCAATACACAAATCAATACAAAGGAAGGTAACGATGACAGAAAATACTGCTCAACAGAATAATCACTTTAAAGTTGGAGGGACAGACCTTTGCTGTTCAGACGTCCCAAGAAGCTCTCCAACTTGTCCAGCTTCTTATCTGACTCCATGTCTGGCCGAGCTTCAAGTTCTGGAAATTTATTTTAATTTAATTTCATTTTCGTTGGCTTTAATAAAGTTTGTGCAAATTATAAGCTTAAAAGTAAAAGTACTGCGTCTTTCAGTCCACTCAGGTTCAAGTTACAGGACTTCACTAAGAAATCTCTCCGTATGGGTTTTGTTTATCTGAGGTGGCAGTGATGATGACATGAGACTCTGTGGTCTCTCTCTCACCCTCTTGTGGTTTGCTGACAGTGGGCGTGCTGCTGCTCTTCAGTTTGGTGGAGACTGGTGACAGGATGGGACTGATAACAGAGGAGGAGGCTGCCAGGCCTGCAAACACACGCAGGACAAAATGACTGAGAAAGTGGAGCAATAAGGAGATGAAAACTTTGTTCTACGTCAGAATAACTCATCTGATATTTTACTTTTCATTTATGAACAACTCCAGCAGAAATGTAAGGTGTCCAGAAATCACTTTTTTTAATATTAAAAAATGTGTTCCTTTATTCAAAGACAGTGTTTTTCTGTTTCACTGTGAGAAAGTGGGTTAATTTTCTAAGCTCAACAGGATAAGACAGATAACAGGTTTGACCTCTGACCTTTCTTGACCATCCGTGCAGCCACGGTGTACTGGGTGGAGTCGTTGGCTGCTCCTTTGCCCTTCGACTTCCAGGCCTCCTCACGGGTTGAAATCATCTGCTTCCTCTCCTCGATGGTCATCTGCGTCACCTGAGCCTCGATCTCCTCTCCCATCTTCTGCAAACACACACAAACACACATACATACACACACACACACACACACACACCAGGAGGAAACCAGACAAATGATCAACACATGACTCATCACAAAGTTAAAGTGCACATCTCTCATGCAAAACAATGAACTCTGCACAGTGAGTCCGACTGTCGGGTTTCATTTCACTCATATTAAGAGCTACATTAAAGCTAAAAGTAGATCTTGGACACCACCGCAGCTACGATATAACACCATCATCACTTCTGACATGGCTTCACTAAACTTCATGTGACTCCTCTGTTCCCTCTGGAGCAATTATTCAAGTAGTAACAGTATCAAACCAGGCAGATATAAAAAGATCTGATGCATCCAAGCGTGCGAGGTGCATGCTCTCCTCACACTATATAATCCTCTCCATAACCACAGTAGAAGTGACGGGTGTCCACTGAACTGTGTTCATGCTGTCGAAGTCAAACGACTCAGAGAGCGTCCTTCACACTGGACGAAGGCTGCAAACCGAGCAGGGGAGATAAAAAAAACAAAAAAAACAAAACTGCAGTACATGCAGCAGCTCAGTGGAGCGTGTCGGGCTCACGTCCTTACCTGGCTGTGATGGTCAATGTACTGACACTTTTGGCCGAGTGAGATAGGAGGAGAAAAGGTGGAGGAGAAGACAGGTTCCTGGAGGAGGATGTAGAGGTGGATGGATAAGTGGACGACAGGAAAAGGAAGAGAGGGAAAAGGAGGGAGGAAACACTGAACATGCAGAAGATGGAGGATGCAAAGGAGAGAAGCCCAAACTCCAAACTTATAGATCTGATCCAACAGCTCTGTAAACAACAATAAACATCTGATGTCGTTCATTTAAATGAAAGAAAACACACACACACAACAAATCCATCGGTGTGTTGCTGCGTCTTTAAGAAACTACAAATGCATTTCAAAGGAAAAATATGTGCTTGAATCAAAGAGACATGGTTAAAAATAAGTGATTAACGGCCACTAAGGTTTAAACATGTGCTGTTAGTAACAAAGCAGCAAAAGCAGAAGCCATTGTCTCTCTCACTGAGCTGTCCACAGACAGACACAACATTTGATCAGAGTCAAATGTTCTCCCAACAAACTAGTTCAAAATGCATCATTGCTGCTGCTGCTACAAGCTGCAAAATGTAAAGCTGCTGAGAGATTCACAAGAAGCAAAACAGCCTCGGCATCCAAGCAAAAACTGTGAGTGGACGACACAGGTCCCACCGCACGCACGCCGACCGGCTTCAGGCTGCCAACGGGTCTTACCCACAGCTGCTCAGACACAGACACAGCAGAGTAGTCTTGAACGACCACCCCTTCCTCCTGAGGGGTTAAAAACAGGGGAAGTGCTTGGTCAGAGGGAGAAGGAGGAGGTGGGAGGGTTGGTGGGTTGTAGGGGGAGGGGGTGAGGAGGGGCGGCCATTGTTGGTTTAATGGGTTTAGGGGTGAGACTGCCTGGAGGATTACCATCCAGGGTTTAAGCAGACAGTCTCTCCCCACTGAATACTAATGTGAAGTAGACGAGCTGCAGGGAGAAAGGAGGCCTAAATCCTGCAATCAGACGTTTCTTTCAGCTTTGAAATTTGCTGTTTAAACTAATACTGACACACAGAAACTCAAAGAAGAGATCCTTGAATCATTTCAGAGTCTTTATCTCCTGAGGGTTTAAGTGAAACGTATCGCGAAGCTTACCCACATCTGATCCTGTAACAAGAGAAAAAAATTTCACACCCAGTGCTAAACGCTGCTAATTCTCAGAAGAACAGACGGGGCCATATGTTTTTGTGTTTACAGTCTTACAGTCCACGAGGGGGCTGGATGCTGCAGGGATCTGGACGACTGGGCTCAAACAACAGATGGACTAAATTGGGGGAGGAAATGAAAGGAGCACTTAGCTAAAAGAGCAGAGAGGACGGGAGCTGGCATGGCAACCGTGAGGGATGGGGGATGAAATGTGGCACTGGTGTTTACTCTGCTTAACCATAACACCAGGGTGGGTGATATTAGAAGAGAGAAATCAATTCCCTTTTCTGGAGACGTATAGATCTGACAGCACAATGGTGCAACTGGGAAACAGGCTGAATTATAAAGAGGAAGAAGGAGTTTATTATTTCCTTAGACCTTGGGTATGTTAATATAGGAATCACCAGCAGAGCCTGAATTAGAGAAAACAGCGCTTTCATTACAAGAAAAATCAAATTTAATCATTTAAGGGAGAAACGGTCGACGTTGTAACCTCAAATTCTTACTGCGAACGTCAACCACACTGCAGATCCTTGGGTTAAATTTAGAGGATGCGTCATATTCATGAGCAAACACAGTTTTGTTTACAGTGATAGTTTGGTTGCGGACACAGTTGGTGCTGCAGAGCCTCTGCTCACTGCACACCTGTGCTTTGAAAAAAAACAAAAAACAAAAAACAGGGCAGCAACATTTAGGACGATGGAGAAGTCTGACAAAATGTAAAGTCACGCACGCGGTCGAGCCACGGTTTGTGTAAACACAGAGATGAGATGAGAGTGATGGAGTTAATACTGAAGCTGTTTCAAACTTTATACTCTTTACTTTATATCTTTAAATGCCTGTTTTGTTGAATGACATCACACATGTGTCTGTGATGAGCTGACCTTCTTCTGCTCCGTCTCCCACAGCTGAGCCTGTTGCTCCGTGGACGCCACTTTGACCACTTCCTGTTTCTTGTTGATCCTGTTCCTCCAGTCCTCCTCACCGCTCTTCTTCAGCAGCGCCACTCTGACATGAGACGGAAAACACAGGACAACAGTGTTACAGCCTCTGTTATAGGTGGTATAGGTGATTATTGTTTGTGTGATATTCTGCAACATGATTGTGTTTTATATCCGAGGAGGTGGAGACTCATTCTTCCCCACAACACTCATATGATAGAGAGGATATTTACAAGCAAACATGAAGATATTAGCTCATCCACTCACTGACGACTCATTAATCACATGGCAGCAACTCGATGTATACATTAGACATGTAGATGGTGGTCAAGACGATCTGCTGAAGTTCAAACTGAGAAGAAAGGTGATTTAGTTTGTGACTTTGAACGCAGCATCGTCATGAACTGCTGATCTACTGGGATTTTCATACTTACCCACCTCTAGGGTTTAACAGAGACTATTCAGAAAAAGAGAAAATATCCGCTAAACTGCAGTTCTCTGGGCCAAAATGCCTTGTTGATGCCAGAGGTCAGAGGTCAAAGGAAAATGGCCAGACTTGGCTGGTGCTGATAGAACAACAACGGTAACTCAAAAACAAAACAAAACAAAACACTTGAAGCAGATGGGCAACGGCAGCAGCAGAAAAAGTCCACACCATGGAAACTGAGGCTTCAGTTCACGAAACCAGACCAGAGAGGATCAGAAAAGATGAGTCTTGATTTCTGCTGCAACGTTCAGACATGATGTAAAATCAGGGATCCATCCTGCCTTGTGTGAACGGTCAAGGCTACTGGCTGTTGAGCTTGAGCTCACTGGACTCAAACGGCCTCCAGAAGATCAGGGACGAAGCTCAGCAGCAGTTAAATCAAGTTTCAAAAGTTTACAACATGAAAATCACACACACAGTAGTTGTGATTCATCTCTATTTAAGAATCGATTGTGGCTGAAATTGCTTTCTGCAGGATATTATTATACTATTATCATTTCCATTATTTCCATCAAGGTCATGAGAAAAGAAATAAAAACCCTCAAGGGTGAAAAATCAGGTCAGGTTTCTGCTCTGCAGCCGGTGAACGTGACTGTTGAAAAGGCCTCTGAAGGCTGCAGGAGGAGCGCTGCTAACGGATGGCTGAGGGGTAAAAGTAAAAAGTGTGTCACTGTCTCTGCTGCTGGAGTGTGGACGGGGCAGAAATGAGGGCAACGAGGAGGAATCTGCTGAATCTCAGAGGAGTTGTCCCGTCCACACACACACACACACACAGGTCTGTGCCGGCTGCCAAGAGAAACACAATGATGCTAAAAATGAAAATCTCTCACCTTCAAAGAAAGAAAATGTGAAAGCGGAGGAGCAAACCTACATTTGTCTTCTACAAGGACGGGGCAGGGAGAGGCCTGATTCTGTCAGACACTGTTAATTTATGAGACACAGACTTTTGACCCAGCGAGCAGGAAGTCTCTCTGTCGGCGTCTGACACCTCAGTTTTCATTTTGTTAAGGTGCACTGATGGGATCCAAGGTGGAACGCTGCTTGTAACTTTTTCAAGCGGCTAAATTAGAGACTCAGACGCTGCTTTGTCTTGAAATCTCACTCTAGGCTGATAGTGACAGAGGCCTGAAGGAGGAGAGGAGGAGTATTTATCATCATAATAGTGTCATTAACAGCCTTTGCACATGGAGATCAGTGTGTTCAGACTTCATTCCTCATGTTTGATGATGTTTTTAAACAACTTTTGTGCAGCTTTTCATGAGGACCATCAAAGTGTGTTTTCATGTCTTCGAGTCAAATGACCTTTCGACACTATATATGGTTTTGTGTCTCTATGTATTTCCCTCATTGTCACTGTCACTCTCAACTGTACAGTATGTAGTAGTTAAAATACTGTATATACTGTGTTTAGACAACAACAACCCAACCTCGAGGACTCACCTCTCCTTGATAGACATCTGTTTGGTGGACATGCCGTCGGACAGTTGGTCTCCAGAATCCGTGGGGGACAGTAGGTCTCCTGAATGGACACTGTGCCTGCTGAAGTCCTCGCTGTGGTCCAGGGGCAGGGACTGGGACTTGACCAGGGCCTGGGGGAAGGACTGGGGTTTGGGTGGTGTCTGTGGAGGCACCTGAGGTTTAGGCTGAGGCTGGGGGCCACCTGTGGGAACGGCTTAGGGAGGGGCTGGACGAATCCTTGAGGTTTGGCCTGGGTTTGAGGGGACTGGGTGAACGGTTTGGGGTATGTGGGTGGGGGCTGGGCGTAAGGCTGGGGCGCGATGAAGGACGATGGTTTGGGATGAGTCGGAGGAGGCTGCTGTGTGAAGGTTTTTGGGAGAGTTTGAGGAGGCTGCTGCGGCTGTTGTTGGCTGCCTGACACGTGAGACACTGTCCTGGATGACACTTTAGCGATCAGTGGCCTCAGTGGAGCAGGATGATCCAGCAGGTCTGAGAGAGGAGGACACAGGACATGAGTCATGTAGTTACAATGTGTGAAATTAACTTTGACTCCTCAGAATAATGTGCATGTTCTCAGACACCTGACATCCATAATATTAGTGTGTTTCTTCTTTATTTCCATGCTTAGAATCATAAAGGGGGCAAAGGAGCATTAAAGTCCACCTGCAGCAGGTTGAACATGAGATAACAGAAAACATGAATGTGCAGTAACCTGTGAGCATGTTTGACTTTTCCAAGCTATAGCAGATAGAGCTGCACACTTAATCACAATGTAACTGTGACAAATTGCAATGTGGCCAAGGGCAGCGTTGCACCAGAGACGTCCTGAACAACAAATCACATCGTCTAGATGTAAAGAGACAAGACCACAAAGATATCACATCATCAGTTTTATATTTTTTAAGTGAAAATGAAAAGAAAAATTGATCTACCCATATAACTCCAGTATGATCTTTCTTTGTGTCATGCAGCCCGCATAGAAACCAAACTATTCTTTCCTTTTTACCTTTTTCATGTGGTATTTCTCCTCTAAATGAAGCTTTCTGACAACACACATTGATTTCTAAGAGACACTTATCTGTCTATCATCGTTTAATGCATCAGCATGGATCATATTGACAGACACAGCCAACTCCTATCAGCTAATATACCAAAGACCTCTGATATCATATGAGTATTATGGATTTTGTATAAACAAACCTGCTGACAGGGCTGACAGGTTCATGACCCCCATAGTTAAACAGTATGGATGTCCTGAGACATAAACACGCATGTGCATGCCAACAAATAGATCTGTATAAAATCACTGTGCAGTCTAGCTGCTAGATTAACACCACACAAAGTCTGATGTGTGTCTGTGTTCATCACATGATGTGGACAAACATCTGTTCATCTATCAAGTTGCTGGAACAATCTGTGTGATTCAAATGTGTCCGACCTTTATCTGTTACTGCAGCAAATCTCTCTTTCACGTTTGATGTTCTGACAATGTATTTGGACTCTTCAAGACCGAATAATCAATCTGACGAATATTTAATGAGAATATAACTTATTGATCAGACTTAATTTATCAAACATGATTAGATTAGTTGAAAAATATTAATGAAACATTTTCTGTAAAAATGCTAAATTGCCATATTTACTGGTCATGGTTTGTGTTGACATCTTATAATCAGATATTTATAGTCATTTAAGTGAAACGACAGTGTGTTGTGTAATGTTTGCATCACTGTGTATTCACTGTGTATTTATGGATTGTTTTCGGTGCTAAATTGTCTTTTGAATCCTGGACGTCCCTGAAAACAGAAATAAATCTGTCCATGTGTCCACATCACAGACAACTCCTATGTCCTCCTATTTGGGACAAAAATCCGGTCCCTACAAGAGAAGCCATCAGGCAGAAGACATCAGTCTTTTGTTGAGGTTGTGCTCTGAGCTGGTGTCAGACATGTGTAGTGATAAGTCCCCAGGGAATTAGTGTAAATCGGTGCAAGTCCCTGTAACCTCATCGCTCTATAGTATAACAGACTAAACTTTAGTTCTATCCATGCAGAACTAAGTGAGAGTACAGCCTGCAGACAAGGCGTCCATTGTGTCCTTTTCTGTCCTCTACCTGCTTCATATAAGTGCGGGCCAATTGTTCTGCACTCTCTCACTGAGTGCTTTCATCTCTTTGTGTGTGTGTGTGTGTTGTTTGTGTGCATGCATGGGAAAAAGACCACCCCTGGACACGTTGTGCATTAGGATATAAAAGCAGGTCAGGTCCATCACTGTGTTGTATGAATGAATGTATGTATGTGTGTGTGTGTGTGCACACACAGTGAACCCACAGTCGTGATGTGGTGCCACAGCCCCCTTTTTTTTTTTTTTTTTTTTTTTTTTAAGGCCGCGACAGTGAGCGACACACAGTTCGATCTAAAAAAAATCTCTGGGGGTCTGTTAGCTGACAAACAGCGTGTCAGGAGAGGGCTTCCTGTTTCTAGACAAAGAGAGCCACGAGGCAAATGCATGGAAAAATATGCTAATTAGATGCAGCCTCAGACGTCTCTCTCTCTCTCTTCTTCACACACACTCTCTCTCTCTCTGAGCCAAATCAAATACCCCCAGCTGGGACAAGTGTGTGTGCAGTCGACAGAGAGCAATCATGCGTGGGAGCATGCTGCATAAGACAATGAGGATAATGACAGCAGCCCCTTCCCAAGACACCACTTCCTCTCTTTTTTGTCACTCCCTTTCTTTTATTCCTGCTCCTCTCTCTTTTTATTTTCACACCCATCTCAGGTTTTGCTTTCATTCTGTCATTCTCTCCCCTGCTCCTGACTCCTGTCCACCTCTGCCCTCTGTAAGTCACCAGAGTAGCCTCGTACCTGAGACGTCCGCCTGGCTCCGGCCGCTGCTCCTCTCCTTCTCCTTCTCCTGTGAGGATGAGCTGTGAGCTGCTGCAGCCTCTCTCAGGTAGCCTCCTCTTCCTCCTCCCCCTGCTCTCTCTCTGCTCTCCTGGGAGTCTCCGTCTGCAGCTCTCCAGCTGGGCAGATGCTCTGACTCGCCCCTCCACAAACAGGGCTCAGCAGAGTGCAGAGGCTGGGTATGATGCTGCTGCTGCTGCTGCTGCTGCTGCTGCTGCTGCCGGCCGTCCCTGTCCCTGTCCCTGTCGGGGGAGTGCGGCTTCCCCTTAGTGCTGCCGCCTTGGCTCTCGTCTGTGGCTCCTCCCTGCTGTCTCCCCCTAACCTCCTCCTCTTGCTGCTGCTGCTCTCTCCAGCTCTCCACCACAGCTTCCCCCTGCTGCCTGTGAGCGGCGGAGGAGGAGGGAGCAAGAGGAGCCCCCACTCTCTCTCGGCTCTCAGAGAGGAGAGGGGAGGAGTTGAGCTCGGGCTCCGGGTGGCCTGGGTCCCCGCTCTGGGTCATGGAGAAGTACCTCAGCGCCCTCTCCTGGTGGCTGCTGGTCTTGCTGGAAGCCTGTTGTTGTTGGGCAGGGATGTAGGGGATGGCGGTGGACTTCCCTCGATGGTGATCGTCATCATCGCCTGGCGTCATGGTTACCTTGGTGACGGATGCCTGGGAGGTGACCGCTGCCACGGATCGAACCAGAGACGCAGACAGGGGCTCCAGTTTGATCTCGGCTCCGTTTCTCAGCTGCAGGAACAGCAGGAGTCGTGTCAGAGACGTCAGGACGGATAGAATCACAACAGAGGAGGCAAAAGGGGGAACAATGGATTAAATATAAGATGGAGGCAGGAAAGTATAAATGAATAAACAGACATCTGTATGTTAGAGGATGTGAGAGTGACACATAAGAGAAAACCAATCAAAGCAAAATCACTGTCATTCACAAAACAACAGCAGGAGGTAGAGATGTTAACACAACTGACTCACACAATAATAGCATTTTACAATGAGTGAAACTGGCGGTGGAATAAGGAAAAATACTAGATAAGATAATCAAATAGCCTTAAACACAACAGCTCTGTCACAGTTAACATCTATATTGGTGCAATCCAGCGTGTGTTGTGCTCTTGTAGCCACTCAACAGTGGTGATTTTCCTTCTTTGTTCAGTGCAACCATCAAATATTTTGCAAGATTATGCAGCCATCAATACGATGCTCCAACTCCACACCAGGCTTTTTCTACTGATTTTTCTTGTTGCAATTCAAGGTCTTGAGTATTGACTCTCACACAAGGCCAGATCCATCCATATACTCAGTCCCTTGGTAAGCTGTTTTTTGTTCCTGCTGGTTTATTCAGGTTCATACGAGGCCTGAATAAAGCAGCATGCACATTTAGCACTCAAACAGCCCATGCTTGTTATGCAATAGAACAAGCATGTCGCAGAAACGGCTCCCAAGACAAAAGGAGCTACAGAAAACAAATAGAGCACCCTAAACGTCTCAAACTTCACAGTTCAACAGCCCTTAAACCAGAAAAATACACAAATGAACATCAACAAGCTCATCACTAAAAGCTGCAGGAAGCATCCACTGCCAAACCAAAGACTGGTCATCAGAGAGGGACCAGTTGGAACAATCAGTCAGTGAAACCAACCACACGCTCTGCACAGGCAGCAGGGTCCTTACATGTTCTCCCTGATTGGCCTCTAAGTTGTGGTTAGATGCTGCAGAGGTTACAGGTGGTTCAGCTTCCTGTGTGGACACCAGTGATTGACTATGATTGACAGCTGAGAGGTGGGGGAGGTGGGGGGGGAAGTAAAGCCACCATCCAATATCTGATTATGTCACTGTATCTTAAACAACATGTCTGCGTGAAGCACAGATACAGAGCAATCCTTATTTCAAGTATCAATGCAAGAGTATTTAATTATGTGATGCTAATACAGTTTCTACACTGTCATATCAGTCTTCAACTTCCCACAACTGCACTGGAAGTCATTTTGGATACTACTGTGTACTGATCCATCCAGTCATCCATCAAGGGAAACTGGTGCACTGCTAAACACTCACTGTACTGAGTGCAAGTGACCTGGAAGTGAGCTGTCTGTAGCTGCTGGGCTTGTTCAGAGGATCGTACATCCATGTAACGCTTAGATAAAGTAGTAGTGCCATTAATTCCTATGCACTAGTGATGGTTTTTGTAGATCTGATGGCATCTCTGTGTGAAATCATTAACGATTTTTCGGTTTCTTTTCTATTGTTTGTTCTCCTATGTAGGAAAATGTCACATTTCTATTCCTGTTTGGAGAGCACCAGCGTTCTTGTTCAATAAAGTAAAACTTCTGTACCTGCTCCACCTCTCCTTGAGTGATGGGCTGAGTCTGAAACCGGGTGTTGGCCCTGCGCTGGCGTGTGTCCCCCCGGGCCCCGTCAGTGGTCTTGTCTGTAGGCTGAGCGAGGCGGTTGAACAGAGCCATCTTCTCAGCCAGGCTGAGGGTGGACAGGTCGGGCTCGTCCAGGACAGATACCTGGCCGTCTCCTTTGGCCCCACCACTGAGAGCTTGAACTGGTCTCTGGAGCTCCTGGGTTTCTGGCTCCTGCACTGCTGAACTTGGCTGGGAGGAGGCCTGGATGCTGGGGGAGGGATAGGGGGAGGTGAGGAGGTGTGTGATAGCTGACTGTCCTTAAATATCTACTTCATGTTAAAACTCCTCTTTCAAGCAGTAAGTGTTTATGTCTTAATCACAACAATACGTGGCTGTGCTGTTCTACTGAAAAATGCTAAATCCTGAATTTAAGTAGCTTAAATGTATAGCACAAGGTTTCCTAATGTTATTATACAGACATATGGTGACTAAAATTAGATAGCAGGTCATATCTTTAGAGGGCGGTATCATCCCATTTATCACTTTCAATGATAAAACTCTAAATCCACCTCCCTTTGACTTGGTACTTTTAGATATCCTGTTAGCTGTACCTGCATGAAAATCTATGTCTGTGAGCATTTAATAAAAATTTTAGGAACCGATAATGTATTCCTGCACTGAATATCTACACTGAATGTTAATCCCAGACAGGTAAATAACTCTGGCATCTGTGTCCGATTACAAATGCAACAGCAACAGAGACCTAAGCAGATCAGCGCACATATGCCAGATAATCATATAATGCACTCATATATTTGCAGGGGTTATGGTGATCTCCCTGCAGTGCGCTCAGTTAAACCAGGGTTGGTAAACAAACCGCGGGACACGTGAACCCAGTCATGCAGGGGGGCTTTAACTGGCTCAACCTCTGACCTTTCCATAAGATATGCAACCTATTTCTCTGCTGACATTTGTGACCTGCTGTATGCGGGAAATGGTGGACGCAAAGTAACGCTTGGAAAATGGGCATGGAAAGTAGTGAATGAGCCATTGTGTAAACATCGGCTTCTTTCCCCTAAATGGTGCAAACAGCTATTACACAGCACAGGCAGCAGCAGAAAATGAGCTGGATCAAGAGATCTGCACTGCGACCAGGAGAGGGAGATGGTGAGTTAAAGGCCTCTGTGGCACATTAACATAGTTTAGAATTGGTACAAATAAGAAATAAAGTTGTACAGATGAAAGATGCTGCCGAGTATCAAGTTAAGTATTGTTTTGATTATGGCTTAAATGCAAAATCTAAGGTAATAGTAATAGTAATAATCCAGCTACATCCTGTGATTCATCACATAGAAATCCATTAAATGCTTTAATAGAACTGAGATTTTGATGCAATAGAGACTTTGCACACACACATGCAGATACAGCACCGCCCAGCCCTGTTGTACCTGATGCTAGTCACACTGGTGTTGACTACAGTGGTGATGGGCATGCAAACTACGGCTGCAGGTTGTGATGAGGCGGCAGGATCACTTAAAGGTGGAGGAGAAAAGATACAAAAAGTACAAGAAAGTGAAAAACAGATCATTCAAGAGGAGCAAAAAGTAAAGAGTTGGCAGAGGTGCAGAAAAAGACAGAAGAAAAGAAAAGAAAAGAAAACACCAATACAGCTTTGATAAATATCTAAAACAACCTTGAAGCATTCACCACCTCCTTGTTGGTGACAGGTTGTGTGTGTGACCGGTCCTGAACTCGTCTGAGACGTCTTTCAACGGCAGCGTTTCGGGAGCGTGGTTTGGGAACACATCCCTCCGATGTCCTCTCCAGCTCCTGGAGGGGAGAGTCCGGAAAAACAACAAAACTGTTTAATGCAGCGCAAACAGAAACATGTTAAAAGTCACAGAAATATCTATGTGGATATTGTGAGAAGCCATTAGGTCGCTCGTATCAGTTGTTAATCGACACACAACTTTGTCTTTTGGAGTTGAAATTATAAAATTCAAACATTATTCATCTTAAAATGTACTGTACGACTTTATTGTTTAACAGGACACGTACCCTGAAGAGAGACCTCTTGGCAGCCACACTCATCTTAGCTCGGTCGTCAAGCTTTTCTTCATCTATTGAAACATGAAAGATTCACATTAAATGGCATCAATTGTATTTAAACATCACTGAAAACTCCCTTACATATGCTGTGCATGAGTGAACTTGCCTTCGACGTCCTGCAGCTGTGATGGCTTAGACGTGACCTGCAGAGAACATGAATGCATGCAGGCATCAGTATGAAGAATGCATTTTTTTTTTATTATTATTATTTGAGGGAACCACTGGAACCACGGATATTATCATGCTCTGCCACACAATTCAGTGATAATGAAGAGCTCCTGCAGATTGCTACAGAGAGCCTCTCCTGTACCTATCGGACTCCAAACGCTCTGCAGAGGTGATGGGCTGGGTCCTAAACCTCTCCGACATACGACTCTCTCCTGGTGTGATGTAGCGCCGAGGCCTCCGAGCGCCCCTGTCTCGATCGTTGCTGCTGCTGCTAGCTGGATCTACCTCCATGGCTGTGAGGTCGACTTTAGTCGTCTCACTTTTTGAGCAGTGCATCAAATAGGACAGATTGACGAAGACAACGGAAACGGACAGTACAAGTAAAAAGAAAAAAAAAAAAAAAAAAAAAAAAGAAGAAGAAATAAGAATAGTTGGTTTTGATGTTGTTTTGGATTACCAGACCAAACAGGGCCTCACACACTGAACACTAATTGCAGCCTAACTGTGAGAGCCATTACCCAGTGTTAACATGCAGCAGGAGACAACTGTCAAAGGATAAACTGCAAGAACTGAAACCAAAATTGCAATAAATGACAATGGTGATAACAATACACCCTGACACATTTCATGCCTCAGAGTTACGTTCTATCAGCTTGATTTCTCCTAAATCATCCCTGATTATTTGTTGCAGCAGCTCACTAATGCAGAGTTAGACAGTTATTTAGCGATGCCACACAGAAACCATGCCGCTGGACCTACAACTCTGGTTTCCGGTTGGCATTCTCCAGATAAGAGTGTCGCAGCTGTGCCACCGACACCCTGGTGTCCAGGGTGCCCATCTCGCCGTTCGCCATCCCTGAGGCTGGAGCGGCCCTCGATTTCTCTCTGCTGGCCACTGCCCTCTCCATCGGTACAGGGCAGAAGGTTGACTGACGCCGATATCTGACATGGAGCGGATTCGTGTTTTGTGTTTGGGCCTCCGCTCATCTCCAGGCTTCTGTGTTTGGCCTGTGGCAAGGAGGAGCCCTTCTGGAGGTAGACAGCTGAGTCAAACCTCGGCTGTGCTGATAGATCCTGCTGTTGCTGCTGCTGCTGCTGCCGCCGCCTGGGAGGCTCCACCTCTTCATCTGCTTTGGGATCTTGTTGTTTTCTCTGGAAGTCTGATGCTGACTCGGAGGCTCTTGTCGTTGGAGATCAGACTCTGGCTGCCTTTGAGGGTGTTGTTGCCTTTGGGGCTCTTGCGGCTGTCTCGATTGGTCATACTGATGCTGCCTTTGAGGATCTTGTTGTTGAATCTGAGCACTGTGTTGTCTCTTTCTGGGTTCATACTGTGGTTGTGTTGGCGGCTCTTGATGCTGACTTTGGGGCTCTTGACGTACATTGGCTCTGAGGATTGATGCTGCCTGGGCTGCTGGTGAACAGATGAGGGAAGGCTGCATGGATCTAAACCTCTCTCTCTTGGCTATCATGGCTGGAGAGATGTTCTCTCCCCCTTTCTCTGATCCTCTCAACATTTCTCTCCCTTCCTTTTCCCTCCCCCTTTCCCTTCCTCTCTCCCAATCCCAGTCTTCCTCTCCTCTACTCATCCTCCTCTGCTCTGGGCTGTAGCTCTGCCAGCCATATCTTCATGACGACCTCTATGAATGTCATCCACACTCCTCTCCCTTCGTCGGATCTCTGAGGGCAGCACAGCTTTCCTGCTCTTCAGCAGGCCCTCTGTCTGGGCCTCCTCCTTCAGAGCCTGCCTGGCCTCTAATCTTGCCTCCTGTGGGCGGCAACGATTTGGTCAGAATCACTCTCCTCCGTGGTTGTACCTCAGGAGGACCAGGAAGTTTGGTGGTGGCCACTGGGGCAGGCATGGCCAAATATGGCTGAGAGTCCACAGCAGGACCAGAGTGTTGGTACTCAGGGGTAGAGGAGGGATAGCTCGTTGGCCGTGGGCAGGATGGTGGCCTGGGCTCGGATGAGGAGGCTGGTAAACAGTCCTTTGTTGGATGGGTTCTGAGTGCTGTGGTGTGTGCTGCACAGTGTTCCCTGAGACGATGTCTGTGAGCCTGGTGCCTGTCTGGACTCCAGTCAGGCCTCTGGACAGTTTCATCCCTTGACAATCGTTCCCTTACTCGGATTCTTGGGGAAGGAACGGATAAACTCCAGTTCAATGAAACAGCAACGACACTCTGCAAACTCAAAACTCAATAAAAAGGCTTAATCAAAAGACATGTACAATCATGAATCACTTTCAGTAGAGGAGTGTATGAAGAACTAAGCAGTTATATGAGTTGGCTGGTAACTCAGGCAGCTCGAATCTAACAACATTAGGCTGATCTGAATTTTGAATACTCCCAAGTTAACTCTGTCATATCACAAACATCATTTGCGACGGGTGCCCGGAGCTCAAACACGCTGCACAAGATTTACAGCATTACACCGTCAGGGACCAACTTGAACCCCTAAATCCTACATCAGGATTGCAACAAGGTCGAGCAGCAGCAACATGACCTGGGTTTAAGTTTTAGTCCTAGTTCAAAAAACTCTCCCTCTCCGTCTCTCTGATGAGTCCGTGCCAAAAAGTAAGCCAAACTATTTTCATCCACAATTTCTGACTGTGGTAGCCAAAAGGTTGCTCTAATCTCATTGTAGACCACTAAAGCCGACATAATTGATGGGCCTCTGCTTTATCGACACGCAGAAGGACTACCTTAACAGCGCTCTCACTACATGAGTCCACATAATACTAGCTAGCATAAGCAGCTGATAAGACCACAAAGGCAGTCAAGTGCCAGTGGCGTGAGACAGACATTTACACCAGCTGAAAA
>JAFELL010001748.1:0-69947 GCA_019059645.1 Caranx melampygus
GTAAATATCACCCCTAAACTTTGGGCCATAAAATTGCCACAAGTTGATTGGTTGGTCAGACGAGGTGCCGCGCCAATCAGAAGTCACTTAAACACGGTAGTGCGCCCCCGAGAATTGCAGACAATCGTGCCATGGCAACCACATAACTGAATTAGCATTTGTGACCCAGCTAGCTATAAATAGCAACCGCCCAACCTTCCGAGTTTTGAACTGCCGCCAGTTAATTGGCTAGTTGGGCCAGGTCCGGTCCATTAGAACTCAGCTAATGTAATGTGACGCCCCCAGCAGCTACAGCCAATCATACTTCGGACCACACAGCCGAATTAGCATATTCCCGACCCTGGTTAACTATGATAGTACCGTCAACTTCCGCCACTAAAATGTGCCGCTAGTCAAGCAGCTTTCTGCGAAACATTGAGAGTTAAATTAGTGAAGGCTTTACCGTGCTTACAGTGACTTTGAGCGCAGTTCACGACGGCTCCGGTGGTCTTCAGGTTGTCTGTTTACCTCTCACACAAACGGGTGGAAATGACGTAAAGCGGAAGTGGCTGCAGCTCCAACAGCGCCACCTGGCTATGAGGGGTGGTGAGCCCCAGACCAGCTGTGTTCATCAGGACCATTCGCATGAATAAAATACATATACTGTGATACTATGGAGCACTAGTGAGTTTTAACTCGTGCTTTGACAACATATTAATATCAGAGTTAATGAGAATAGCTGAGTCATTTAGCCAACCTGGCTAGCTAGCTGATAGCTTAGTGTTAGCAATGCTACCTGGTCCCAACATCTAAACATTCATAACAGCAATGAATCTGGTTTAACAATGAACATCATGTTAGTAATATTGGTGGCTGAAAGGATTACTCCACATGCAGCAAAACTTTAGGTTTATATATCACCTTTTTTCTGTCTTATCATTTCCATGCTAAATATTTTGCGCTCATCACAATACACAATAAACGCTGGATTAAGTCTGGGATCCATGTTTGCCCTGATGATGAAAACCAACAAAACTATCAAGAAAACAGCTTTTAATCAACATATACAGCATCACCAGCACTCATACATTGACTTCCTGAGTGATCCAGTCCTGTCACAGTGTGACAATAATTTAATTCGATAAAAGTTGAACTGAATGAAAGGAAAATAAAAATTCATATGTCGTATAAACATCCTATCTTATCTACATTAAACATCCATTCAGAACAAGTCTATCACAGCTTTACAAAAAGGTTAAAAACAATGTTTAAAAAAAAGGCAATAAAATCAGTTCTTCCAGGAGTAGCTGTAGTTGTTCATGTTGATGTGAGTCAGCGCGCTCTTCCCCAGGCTGGAGGGCTGCTGCAGCTGCATGACGGAGGCGGGGTGGAGACCACAGCTGGACAGGTCCGCTGTGGGAGGGCTGACCTGCAAACACACAGAGAGGAGTGAGTGCATTAAGGTGGAGCAATAGAAACATGTAGGAGATATTTGATGCCACAAACTGTATTTATTACCTGCGGTCTGGTGTTGGCTGCGTTCATGACGGCAGTTGGGCTGTGTGTGTACAGAGTGGCTGCGAAGGTTCCTTTCTGCGACAGACGGAGGAGCGTTGTAACAGCGTGTAGAGAGGAGGGGAGGATTGGTCCTGGAGAAAAGATGACAAAAAAAAACACAGCAGCTTGAGTAGATCTAATCACAACCAAAACATTTATATATTTATATATAACTACTTGTGTATATTTAAGAAGCAATAACATGTAGATGAATGAGATGAGCTCTTGTACCTGTGATCTCCAGACTGCTGATGTTCTGATACGAAGAACCAACCTGGCTCTTCACGTTCACACTGCGGGCCTGAAAGACAAACACCGTGAGACATAACAACAACAGGTGTGGAAGTGTGTGTTCGCGTGTGTATAATACCTTCAGTGTGTTCATCGTAGCCCCCCTGAAGGCAACGGGAGCCAGCAGTGTCGGCGGTAAACCGGCCTGAGAACCTGCTGCAGCCACCAGACTCTTACAGTTGATGAGGAAGTTGATGAGGGTGAAGGTGTGAGACCCCTCCACACACACCACCGACTCTGGTTTATGGTCCAGGCTCACAGTGTGGCCCTCCTTACGCCTGGATGCCAAGTCAAGGAGCTGTAACCGCGCTGCGTTCAGTGACAGTGGGAGTAAAGAGAATCAAAGCAGAAAGGATACAGTTGTATACTGATGCTGTCTGGCTTCTTGATCTTGTCCTGGACTCCCATCTCCTTCAGCCAGGAGAAGCCATTATCATCATCATCATCATCTTCCTCATCGTTGCATGCCTCCTCTTCATCAGCTGCCTGACAGTCCACATCCGGTTTCAGCTCAGAACAACTGCAGGTACAAACACAAAGTCAAGGAGCCATTAAATCCAGTTAATTAAATCCTCAGATGATTTGTTAATCTGGATTTATGTTGCGTTCAGGGGAACAACGGAAAACGCACTTACTCCCCAGCTTTTGCTTTGCGCTCCTCCTCGTCTCCTCCCTGGTGGTGCAGACTCTGTTCATCCTTGTTCTTCTTCTCCTCCTCCACTAGGGGGAGACTGAACTCTATACCTACAAGGTGAAGAGGTGAATATCTCATTCATAATTCCTGAAATTGAATTTTTTATTTTATTTTATTTTTTTTACAGTTCTCCACTATATTAAAAACTCATTCCTTTTCTTTTTTCTTGGTGTTACCAATATATGAAATAAGATCTTATGCTTCTGTCTACAGGTGAAAATTGTTTATGGTTGAGAGAAAAAAAAAGATGCGTTTAAGGACTTGAGCTCCTCACCCTCAGCCTTCATGGCCTCTCGGAGACCGCGGGTCGTCGGGGAGATCAGGGCTGTGATGTTGCTGCACCCGCCGAGACCAGCTGCTCTGAACAACACGGTGAACTGACAGAAGAAGAAACATAACCCAGAATTCAGTAAAAAAACAAAAAAAAAAATGTTGCTGTCAGAATAAAAACCACAGAAACCAACCAGAATGTTTGTTTTTTGCAGTTTAATGCAGCGAAGATTAACCAGAAATGGGACAGAAGAAGAAGTAGCGGGCCTGACCTGACAAAATTTTATAAAAAAACTAAAAACACCGACCTGATAAGAGCAGAGGTAGAAGTAAGGACAGAGTCTGGCCTTCAGGAGACTGTAGAGAGACGACAGACTGACCGACCTGTGGAGGACATGTTGACAGCAATCAGTTGTTGAAGTAAATTTTCATTTCATTTCATTTTTCCCCTTTTTTTCAAAAAAAATTTGGTTGGATTTTAAAATGTTTTGACACATTATGGTAGAATAATTCACTCCAATTGTTTTGTGGCTTCTTTTCACGACCTACAACTTCCTTTTCCTGATGTTTTAGGTATTTGTGAGTGGACATTAAACAGTTATAGGAACTACTCTCCACATGCACTTGTCACTGTACCTACAGTTTGGTTAGTTTGGGCTCACCATTCACTCATGAGGCTCTGTTGCAGCGCAGCATCTTGGGCCCAGGGGGTGCACTTCCCCGTGAAGTTCCTCTCTGCGTTGATCCGGGGAAACAGAGAGATCCAGGGCAGGGAGGGGTGCTGCCAGTAGACCAGACTCTGCTGGAAGGAGCAGCGCAGCTCTGAGCAGGACCTGGGATCCTGCAGATTGGATCACACTTAGTACCTGTTCCTGAAGACTCACTGTGACATCATATGTAATAATGACACAAAGATGGTACCTGTAGGCCCTGAGGTAGGGGGTTAAACTGGGCCCTGCAGTGCTGGCTCAGACCCAGAGCTTCCTCCTGGGCTTTGGGCTGTTCGGCCCAGGACAGGGAGAGTGGGGAGGTGAAGAGGAGGCGAGTCTTCAGGCTCCAGTCTGCTGGATACTCCATGACGACAGAAGGAGCTACAGAACCAGCGGTGACAGCCGGAGGACTCTGGAAAGAGGACAGTTTCAACACCTGAACATGTCCAACCGAAACATACAAAGGACTGAAACCAACCTTCAGCAGTGGAGCTGTAACATCATCGTCCTCCTCTTCTTCAAACAGGGAGTCATCTTCAGAGAACGTGAGGCTCTTCTACAGCAGAGGAAAGATGAAAAACAACAATCATCACATACACAGCTAGCTTGCTAACATGTCAACTGCTTACCTGGTCCAAACAAACCATGTTATTAATTCCTTTATCATAGTTAATGCTAAGCTTGCATCATGTTCAACTCTTTATACTGTTGTTGTTGTTATTATTATTAAACTGGATTTTTTCCATTTGAAAACCAAATTGTGTATATTGATATATTAAAGGTAGAATAATAGGTTTAGTGCATCGAATGCTGTCCTAGAAAGTCTCCCAAAATGTCCTATAGAACTGGAAGAGAGGGTAATATCGCGATAGTTGCCAAAGTCTCTTTAATAGTGATGCTATGTGCTGTCCTCTATCTGAAATTGTTACTTCTAAGTTCAAGCACCGACCTCAAAGGAAACGGAAGAGCGTGTAATACTACAATAATATATAGTTGTGGTCGATGTTGTTGTTGTTAGCACCGACCTTGCTGGAGATCTCGCGATGCTGCTGTTTCTCTGCCTCGGTCAAACTTGCGCTGAAAGATAAAACTCCTTCCCGGTCTCTCTTTGTTGACATGCCCCCCTCTCCGTCCCTCTCTGTCGGTCCCTTTATCTGACAACTGTCGGTACCCTCCGTGTTATCACCGTCCTTATGAATCATAAACTTCTTCTTGGGGCTGTGGGTGTTTTCGATGTTTGCGAAGGGGTTTCTGCGTTTTATTCCTCCTCCGGAGCTGCTCTGCCTGTTGAACAGTGGCCCCGGGGAGAAAGGCCGGACCCCCGCCGGAGACGAGCCGCTCTGTCCCGCAGAGTCCTGGCCACTCGGGCTGGAGAAGACACCGGCTTCGCTTCGGGCTCTTTTCCGCCTCATTCGCATGATTTCCGCCGGTCGCTTGAAGCTGGGCGAGTAGCCTAACTGTTGAGACATGTCGCAGGGGAACGGTCCGACAAAATGGCAGAACAGAGGGCAGAATTTTGAGATGAGTGGACTCGCCGGTGTTCTTTTGGTTTGCGCCTTTCGAACCAAACAAATTAGGCGCGTAGCGTGATGACGTAGGGAGTTACACGTGTTGCGTTTACGTCCATGGGGAAATTGACAATCGGAATGAACCAAGCGAGTGTTGTTTTGTTATGTTGTGTTGTGTTTTTAAATCTTCCAAATTCTGCGATTTCTGTGGATGTTGATCAAATTTCCTTATTTAAACCATAACATATTACGGTTCAACTAATAAAGTGTTATTGTTGTTATTGTCAATATGTTAGAAAAGGATTTGTCTTTATCTGTTTGGGTGTGTCTCGGACAGAGTCAACTGGTTGCCAGCAAACCAGAGCAAAACTGCGGGTACAGTCTCAAACTCTCAATAAACAATAACAAGTAATGGAAAGCATGTGACTAGCAAAATACCAGGCAATGAACTGTAAAAAAATAGCAAAGGATTAACTCGAAATTTAAAGTTGGTTTGTAAAATAACAACAACACTAAAACATAAAACTGATGTCAAGGTCTGCGTACTCCTCTCAACAAAGAGACACTGAGGAATCTGAGCAATAGTTGGGGTTGATAACTCCCCCTGGCTTCTGGCTGGCTTCATGTTAATGTTATAACCACACCCACCTCTTACAAATACTTTCGTTTTCTCTGAGCCCGTACTTCATTCATTTTGTTTAGACGCCATTTTAAAGTGGACTGAGGTAAAGGGAACAGAGATCTGAGGCAGGTGAGTGTCGACAGAACTTCTTCAAACATTTTATTGGATTCAAAGATGAACTGATACGACTTTGATGGTCACAGATCAAAGGTCATGGTGGTTGGATAAACATTATGCTGAAGTTCTGCTGTTCAGACCTGGATCTTTTTGTCTTGATTCATGTGTGTCTCATCTAGAGGTGGAAAGAGTACTGAAAAGTGAACATACCACTAATTTGATGAAATTTTACTCAAGTCTAAGTAAAAGTACTGGTCTAAAAATGTACTCAAGTAAAAAGTAAGTAGCTGGTCTAAGTAGAAGTTACAAAGTTACATTTTTAACGGGGCAGGGGTTCTTTCTTGTGTAGTGCAAAAAGGAAAATGCAGCACAGTGACAATCATTGATCGGTGGATACATGTCACGTAGCTGCACGTAGTCAAAATCTATTTCTTGCCATTTCTATAAATAGACCAAACAAACAAGAACTCCAGCATGACGCTTTCACAGGCAGTGGGACGGCTCTTCATAGGATGTGGGGGACTGATGCTGCATTCAAGGCAACTTGGAAAAACGAGACATTGAGTGGGTGAACTGTATTGATTCAAAATGAGACATTCTAGTTAATCCAAAAATACGGGACAATTCTGTATTTCAAGGGACGTGTGTCAACCCCAGTCTCCATCCTTTTTGTGATTAAAATAGTACCACCTGACATCATCATTCACTGCTGTAGTTCCTAGTTTTCCACTCTGCCTTTCTTTTGTTTTGTAAATTCAGGCCAACTCAGTTTTTCAGTAATGGATGTGATTTAAAATGTAGCGAAGTAAAATACTTGACAAAAACATACTTAAGCAAAAGTACAGATTTTAAAAATTTCTTTAACAAGTACACAAAATCAGCGTTACTGGTTTCTGTCTCAGACAGACTGAAGTCCTGAAGATGAGTGTTCGTGTGGATAAAGATGAGGATGGAGCAGAGTCTCCAGGATCCATCTGTCTGTCTGTGAAGAGTGACCAGTCCAATGAACTTCCTCCAGACTTCAGTCCCGGACCTGGACCCTCAGAGTCACAGTAAGAGACCTGCTACAAACCTGTGAACCTCCAAACTGTCTCTGTTACAGAGTTTAGTTTAGTGTGTTGAGCTGCTGCAGTCGACATGTGATAACAATGACAGCTGAGGAGGCTTGTTACTTATGAAATAATCATTAAGTCAAACTCACATTGTCTTCACCAGATCTGACATTAATCATTTCTGACTATGTCTGCTTACACCTGTGTCTCAGTTGACAGGACTTGATCATATCTTACTTCCTGCTTTATATGGAAAAAAACAAGTGTGATGTTTTTAATCACTCAGCAGACAGGTCCATTGTTAATGTGAGTGACAGGGACTTATGGACTCATATGGAAAAAAATAGGTGTGTGTTGTTTTTAGGCAGTCTACATTCAGGTACATTGTCAAGATGAGTGAGAGGGAATTAATTCACTGTTCAGCTTTTACAGTGAGATAAAGTTTTACCCATTTGAAATAGCGAAATGTTTTTGGTTCATATTCAAACTTTGTTGGGACTAAGATTTGAGAATTGACCAGTGATCAATCTGATGTGAATAAAACATGTTTGTGTTTGCAGGAGTCAGAACCACAGACTGAGAGCAGAGTCTCCAGGATCCATCTGTCTGTCTATGGAGAGTGACTGGTCCAAAGAACTTCCTCCAGACTTCAGTCGTGAACCTGGGCCCTCAGAGTCACAGTAAGAGACGGTTTCTACTGTAAACTGAGCTGAAGATGATTCAGTCATTAGACTCATGTAAAGGAAGTGGACAACCAATCAGAGAACAGGTGTGGACCTGTGACTGTGACATGTTAGTGATAGAGAAATTTCTTCACAGGTGGAAGAGGAGTGGTGTCTCTGTGGACGAGCAGCCTTCCTGCAGTGGACAAAGAGGTGAGCTGCAGACAGCCAATCAGAGCAGCTGTGTACAAAGTGAGAGTGAACATCTGTCTGCTGATGTGCTCATTTCTGAAAGCAGGACCTGTTGTTTTCTACAGAGTCATGTTCCATCACACAGCACTGACATTTAAGATGATGATCAACAGCACAACATTCAAAGCTTTTCTTTGTGTCTGTAGTTTTTCTGTAGCTGATGAAAAGAATCCCATCAGATTGTCAGACTCTCTGTCTTCAGTCTGACTCTGTCTCTTCTCTCTCAGCAGATGGTGGTCTGCAGGAGCTTTTAGATCAACATAAGATCAGTGTGAGGAGCAGATGTGAACGAGTGACTGAAGGAACTGATGGAACAGGAAGTGGAACCCTCCTCAACAGGGTCTACACTGAGCTCTACATCACAGAGGGACAGAGTGAAGAGGTTAATACCCAACATGAGGTGAGACAGCTGGAGACAACGTCCAAGAAGAACACCCTCCATGACACTCCAATCAAGTGCAACGACATCTTTAAAGACTTCCCAGTCCAACAGAGAGACAATGTCTCTCAAATCTTACCTGTCCATGATAAAGTTCATATTTTCAAAGCCTTACTTGTGCAACGGACAAAGCACAATTCTAATCACTTAACTGTCAAACTGCACCAAAACATCTATAAAGCCTACCTTGTCCGTGTCTCTCAAGCCTCACCTGTCCAACAGAAAGAGTATGTCTCAAAAGCCGTATTGGGGCAACAAGGAAAAGACAATTCTAAATGCTTCATTGCCAAAGTGCATCAAAAGATCTATAAAGTCTACCTTGTCCAACAGAGAGACAATGTCTCTAAAACTTCACCTGTCCCACAGAGACACACTGTTTCTACAGTCTCACCTGTCCAACAGAGACCCATCAGAGTGGTTCTGACCAATGGTGTCGCTGGCAGTGGAAAAACCTTCTCGGTGCAGAAGTTCACTCTGGACTGGGCAGAGGGCTTGGAGAACCAAGATGTCAGTCTGCTGCTTCTGCTTTCGTTCAGGGAGCTGAACCTCATCAGAGATCAGCAGTTGAGTCTTCTCAGGCTGCTCCATGTCTTCCATCCAACATTACAGAAGGTCACAGCAGAGCAGCTGGCTGTCTGTAAACTTCTCTTCATCTTTGACGGCCTGGATGAAAGCCGACTGTCACTGGACTTCAACAACAGGGAGGTTGTGTCTGATGTCACACAGACGTCATCAGTCAACGTGCTGCTGACAAACCTCATCCAGGGAATCTGCTTCCCAGGGCTCTGGTCTGGATCACCTCCAGACCTGCAGCAGCCAATCAGATCCCTCCTACATGTGTTGACAGGGTAACAGAGGTCCGAGGCTTCACTGACGCCCAGAAGGAGGAGTACTTCAGGAGGAGGTCCAGTGATGAAGATCTGTCCAGCAGAATGACGTCACACATCAAAAAATCCAGGACCCTCCACATCATGTGTCAAGTCCCAGTCTTCTGCTGGATCAGTGTTACAGTTCTGGAGCACATGTTGACCACAGGGCAGAGAGGAGAGCTGCCCAAGACCATGACTGACCTGTTCTCACACTTCCTGCTGGTCCAGACAAAGAGGAAGAAGAACAAGTATGGTGAGGGACATGCGACGAGTCCACAGGAGCTGATGGAGGCCAACAGGGAAGTTCTTGTGAAGCTGGGGAGGCTGGCGTTTGAACAGCTGGAGAAAGGAAACATCATGTTCTACCAAGAAGACCTGGAGCAGTGTGGTCTTGATGTCACAGAGGCCTTGGTGAGCTCAGGACTCTGTACTGAGATCTTCAAAAGAGAGAGTGTGATCTTCCAGAAAACAGTCTACTGCTTTGTTCATCTGAGTGTTCAGGAGTTTCTGGCTGCAGTCTACATGTTCCACTGTTACGCCAACAGCAACACACAGGTCCTGGACAACTTCCTGGGAAAACAACATGTTGATTTAACCCTGGATGACTTCCTGGGGAGAGCCATGGAGAAATCCCTCACAAGTCAAAATGGTCACCTGGACCTGTTTGTTCGCTTCCTTCATGGCCTCTCTCTGGAGTCCAACCAGAGGCTGTTAGGAGGTCTGCTGGGTCAGAGAGAGAACAGTCCAGAAACCATCCAGAGAGCCATCAACAACCTGAAGGAGATGAACAGTGATGAAATGTCTCCTGACAGAAGCATCAACATCTTCCACTGTCTGACGGAGATGAAGGACCAGTCAGTTCATCAGGAGATCCAACAGTTCCTGAAGTCAAGGAACAGGTCAGAGAAGAAACTCTCTGAGATCCAGTGCTCAGCTCTGGCCTACATGCTACAGATGTCAGAGCAGGTTCTGGATGAGTTGGACCTGAAAACGTACAATACATCACAGGAGGGACGACGGAGACTGATCCCAGCTGTGAGGAACTGCAGAAAGGCTGAGTGAGTCCAGACATGATCATGATATAATTAAGGGTGGGAATCACAGGGTTATGATATGATACACACGATACCGTTAATAAGATAAATTTCTTAGTCTGTGAAAGTGAATTAAATTAAATATATAGTTTTGACATTAAAATAAAAATGTTAAATTGAAAATGAAATATAACCTGTCCATACACTACCAGCGCTTCCATGTTGTGTCTGCAGCCACACACGTGTAAAACACAAATGCAGACACTGGCAGTGATGGACACTCTTCTCTCACACATACACGAATATCAGCTGTGGATTTCCCTTTTCACCTTCAGTCTAAGGGGGCAAAGGGGCGAATTAAACTTGCTTTCTGTGATAAAGTTAATTCGCATCTTGGCTTTGTGTGGAGTGAATTGAAGGTCGGCACTTCACAGTCATTAGCTTTACATGTGGTAAGCAGTAAGTGGAAACTACCATGGCGTCCTGCACCACAACCAGACAAGCTCCTGTTAGCTTATCCAGCTGGACTGCAGCGCTCGCGGTGCTCTGGTTCTACCAGGTTTCCATGAGAGCATAAACACAACACGCATTCTCCCTGCTTATGTGATCTGACGTGCCGCCTAAGATGACACCTCAGTGTTGGTGCTCCAGGTGCAGCCACAGTCTTTTCTGGTCCTTCACCGTGTAGAAACCCAAGCTCACTCAGCACACTTGACAGGTGTTTGTTATAATGGGAAGCTCTGCTACGGATCAGGATCTGTCGTTCGCACTGTGGCAGATTCCACACTTTCCAAAACAAGTGCATATGTTTGATTTAAACACTGATGGCGCTTTCCTGATCTGTTTCTCTTATGCCTCCAACAGCACCATCTAGAGGACCAAACAAGCACTTCCTACTATAGTACCAAAACATTAAATTCATCTTTGCAATTTCTATAATAAAAAATCGATACTTGGCATCTGTATATCGATTCATAAAAGTAATTAAAGCAGCTCCACTGATCTTACATCTCAGTATTTCCAGGTGTTACTATCACTGCACATTAAGCATAATATTAACCCTTTAATGTCCTCAGAGGGAGCTACATGCAATCTGATCAATGTCCTCAGGTGACGTTACCACCAGACGACACCCATGATGACTCAGGTGACAAATTGAAAGACATATGAGGAGTCAGAAAAAAGTAAAGCAGACATCTGTAGTCAGAGATGACTGATGAGTATGGAGGTCAAATTCAGTCAGAGAAGATGAGGTGAACTACAGATGTTTATCACATAATCATGTACTGTCATCAAATGCATCAACTGTGTTTTACTACAGTTTAAAGCTGATGTCGTTATGGCAGGTTTTGTATTTTCTCTCATTACAGATTTGCTGGTTGTGGACTCTCAGAGACTCACTGTGAAGTCATGGCCTCAGCTCTTAAGTCCAACTTCTCCCACCTGACACAACTGGACCTGAGTGGAAATGTGGACCTAAAGGATTCAGGAGTTAAGGTTCTGTGTGCTGGACTGGAGAGTCCAAACTGTGGACTGGAGACTCTGATGTAAGTTTACTGACTGGAGCTGTTGTAGTTTTGCCTTTATTCAGTTCAAACACCCAAAGGTTCAGTTTGTCATTGGTTTGTAGGGAGCTTCTCAGCTCAGGGACCAGACAAAGTGGAGTCCAACATGTATGTTCAGATATTGATTCTATATACTGTCCTGAAGTCAGCAGCTGATGAAGCAGCTGAATCTATGCTCACATGAAGAGGTGTACAAATGTTGTGCTGACACTTGGATTACATCAGAAGGTGCATCTGATCTATTATCAGTGATTTCATCAATTTCCTTTTGTTCTTTGTATAGAATGAACACTTGCAACCTGTCAGAGATCAGCTGTTCTTCTCTGGGCTCAGCTCTGAAGTCCAACCCCTCCCACCTGACAGAACTGGACCTGAGCTACAACAAGCTGCAGGATTCAGGAGTGAAGGATCTGAGTGGTTTTCTGGAGAGTCCAGACTGTAGACTGGAGACTCTGAGGTCAGACTCCATGTTTTATTTCTGTGCTCAGATGAATGTGATGTGAAAGTTGTGTTGACACTGAGCTGCAGACATGAGGCTGATATTCTACTGATCCACACTGAGGATCTCCATGGTGACGTCTGTTTTCTTCTTCTCTGCTTTTAGTCCAGTTATCTTGTCTAAACCCGTCTTCCTTATTTTTATTCAGATTGAGGGGCTGCAGTTTGTCAGAGATCAGCTGTTCTTCTCTGGTCTCAGCTCTGAAGTCCAACCCCTCCCACCTGACTGAACTGGACCTGAGTGACAACGAGCTGCAGGATTCAGGAGTGAAGGATCTGAGTGGTTTTCTGGAGAGTCCAGACTGTAGACTGGAGACTCTGAGGTCAGTTCACTGACTGTTACTGTTGTAGATCTTAGATCTTTATCCCACAACTGAACCTGATTGATCTTCACACACAACTTGAATCACTGACTTTGATGTGATGAATGAAGGACATTTGAAATAGTTGTTGTCTCATGTTTCCAAGAAGGATCTTAGCTCTGGATCAGGACTGGATCTTTTAACTTTGGCCCAGTTCATTCATGAAGCGATGTGTTGGAACCAGTGTTTAGTCCAACATGTCTGAATCTCTGTTGAGCTGTATGAATGTTAGGCTGACATGTGGATGATGTGTGTAAAAGCCGGACAGTATTACCATCTACTCATTTTAGATACTGATCATTGATGAGAATATATCTGATTGGTTAACAATAATTTTATCTGCTATTTCTATTACTTACTTCTTTACTTTTTATTTTACTTTATTCAGATTGATGAACTGCAGTTTGTCAGAGATCAGCTGTTCTTCTCTGGCCTCAGCTCTGAAGTCCAACCCCTCCCACCTGGGAGAACTGGACCTGAGCTACAACAAGCTGCAGGATTCAGACCTGAAAGACCTTCATGGTCTTGTGAAGAGTCCAGACTGCAGACTGAAGACTCTGAGGTCAGTAAGGGGGCGGAGTCAGTCCATGCTGCACACAGCAGTATCGTAGTAAACTGAGTTGATCAGTGATGATCAGTGCACTGATGTTCCTTTGTGATGTTTCTGTGTGAAGGTCCACATGATGGAGACTCGTTCTTACTGGCGGGCTTCATTATCCACAGGAAGAGAAGTCTTCATCACTCATCACCACGGCAACGGTCAAAACCAGACCAGTGTTTCTGCTGGAGGCACTTCCTGTCAGAATTTGGACCCTACAAAATAATCATCAACTCTACAGTACAATTCAATTACTGTAGGATCAGGTGGAATATGTAGGTAAAGGGTGCGGGTGAGGGATGTAGGATCTCTGTGGCTCTAGAAGTTCAAATGTACAACAGACTAGAAGTTGGGTGATTCATCAGCTGGCTGATCAGTCGGCCATTTTTTGGCATTTTCAATTAAATCGGCTTCAGCTGATTGTCCTGCAGATTAAGCCGATTAATAGGTGGGCATGTGACCACCGTGAACCAAGATGACGCAGCATTATTTTGATACGTTTATCCCAAGAATAAGCTTCGTTGTCCGCATTAAAACTTTAGATACAGATACACAGTACATACGCATATGATTACCGTATATGACGCAACGTGTTACCGCAACATCACAGACGGTGAAAGGACCTCCGTGAACAGCGTGGAGAAAAAAAATGAAGAAAGAAACACCACCAAAGAAGAAATGAAAGCATACTGCTGTTGATGATTGACTTAAATTGAGCTGCTCATAAATGCACAGCAGTATTTGTGTTTTTTCATTGTCAGAAATGAAGATACTATGTTATTTTAGTTTTATTGTATCATTTATTTTGGTGGCTTTTCAGCTTTATTATGTTCCAGTTATGTTCCAAGTGCAATAGAATAAGCGCCGCTCAAAATGCAGAGCAATGCATCTCTGTCATTCAAGAGTCACTACTATTTTAGTTTTATTTTGGCGCTGTTTAATTCATATTAATGTTCTAGTTATGTATGCATAGCATCACATTTTTGTGTCATTTATTATATTATTGACTTGAACTTGACAGTCATACTATTAGCAAGAGTACCCGACTGCAGGCAAAATGGTGAACATCCACTCAATACAGGAAGTAACAACGCAACCTCAGTTCGATTCCACCGGCGGCCCTTTGCTGCATGTCATTCCCTTTCTCTGTGTATCCCCATTTCCTGTCTGTCTACTGTCCTATTAATTAAAGGCCTAAAAGAAAAATAAACGTCTTATTGTGAAACTAATTTCATTTTTTAGCAACAGAGTTATTCTTTCCATGGTTAAAGTGTTGAGTAGTTAACACATTATGGTACAATAATTCACCTGTGGCTTCTTTTCATGACCTACAACTTCCTTTTCCTGATGTTTTAGGTTTTTATGAGTGGCATTAAAGGTGTTCAGAAAAGAAATTTGTCCTGTTTGTCCTGTCTCCTTCTGCGGGTTTCCACAACATTCCACACAAGTTTACACAAGTAAGGAAAACGAATTTGATCGGGCGTTATTGAGTGGGCGGGATATTCAATTCTCACTGACAGCCCGCTCTCGTCGAAGTGCAGGAATTCAAGCCAGCCGGCTTGTGTCCCTGCATCCGAAGGGAGGCTGAACAAAGTGGTTTGGGTGGACGGACACCCAAGCAAACACCTCTTTGGTCCTTCTCCAGCCATACTAACACCACTAACACTCACATGCACACTAACTCACAATCTCTTCCTGGTTTTTCTCAGATGTTTGATTGACAGATGACAGATCCTGATATCATTGACTGATGAATCGTGAGCAATGTGACGCATAATTACTGCATTATCCAATGCGAAGAAAAACTACCCCACTTTCACCCCAGATTTACTTGAAAATAGAATTTTGCACTAAGTTTGGGCTACAACGTCTGATAGATGAGCGATTACACTACACTTTAAGACCCATAACACCTTTAAACAGTTATAGGAACTACTCTCCAAATGCACTTGTCACTGTACCTACAGTGTAGTTAGTTTGGACTCACCATTCACTCATGAGGCTCTGTTGCAGTGCAGCATCTTGGGCCCAGGGGGTGCACTTCCCCGTGAAGCTACTCTCTGCGTTGATCCGGGGAAACAGAGAGATCCAGGGCAGGGAGGGGTGCTGCCAGTAGACCAGACTCTGCTGGAAGGAGCAAAAAACAGAAACGCCATTTAACAGATTGTGAAACAGAAGTAATGATTGAACTGATAAAAGAAAACATTATTTTATAATTTTAAGCTCCGGCATGACAAATACAACCAAGCAAGCTGAATGGCAGTGCGCAGTAAATCCAGTGAGTTTTGAGCCACAGACCCTGGAGGATTTTTTTTTACTGATCTGACAAAAAAACATGAGGCCAAGAAGCGCATTACTGTGCACAATGTTCGTGTGTGAGCTGCTGGAGGAGGACAGAGAACCCCCGCGCTCTCTCCTTGATGCGCGCACGGTGTCTATCCTGATTCAAACTGCTGTCAGTGGCATTGTGCCAGGTGAATCAGGAGACACAGATTCAGTTTCCTACACAGTTTCAGTCTTATTGCAATCGGACATGCAATGAAAACAGACTTGTTTGTTCTCTGTTACAATGCACATTATTTTATTGATATATTGTGATGAAGACCCTGGTGCCTCTGCTGCGCCACAGCCTGACGCATGAACGTGACCTTACTGACCGCGTCCTATAATCACAAAATGAGATCATTATAAACTGTATCGATGGAAGTGAGGGAATTTAAGTGATACTGCAGGAATCATCATTTCCTCTTGTTTCATGAAACAAACACTGTTCACTTGTCTTACCAGCTTACAGTCGCTGCATCACATCAAGATGCAGGTGGACAGCTGCTGCAGCTGGCTGGTGATCATCATTATTATTAACACAATATAGTGAAAGAAAAAAATGTCTCCCATATTCACACATTTATTATCCTTTTTGCCAACTCACAACATCACAATAATCTGAATCGACTGTGTTTACGTGAGGCTACGCATGGTGTGAAGGATGCGTACCAGGACACACATTCTCACCGCCCGTGGATTTTTATACATTTGGAAAAGTACATGGAAAGTGGCACGCGCACACTTTTCATGTGTACGCATGGTTTATACATTTGGCCCCAGGAGTGATTGTTCAGTCCAAACACACAGTCAGAGCTGTTTCCTTCCCTGATGATAAGCCATTAACCCCCCCTAGTCTGGTTTCACTGACTGACCCTGGGTCTGAGAACTCCTCACTCCGGTTGGCTTCTGGGTGGCTTCATGTTCATGTTATCACTACACCCACCTCTGACAAATACTTTGGTTTTCTCTAGTCTGAGCATGTACCTTTCTCTCTCTCTCTCTCTCTCTCTCCCCCTCTCTCTCTTTCTGTGTGTGTGTGTGTAAATATGCAGTGGGTTGAACTCTGAAAGTGAGGAACAACACACAGTCAGACTGACTCATGATTTGCAGAGAAGCAGAGAAGAGGGAGGAGCCTGTAGGTTTCGTTTCTGTAGATGCCATTATAAGGCGAAGGAGTACAGGAGGTGAACAGGGACAGAGGAAACAGAGATCTGAGGCAGGTGAGTGTTGACAGAACTTCTTCAAACATTACCTTGGATTCAAAGATGAACTGATACGACTTTGATGGTCACAGATCAAAGGTCATGGTGGTTGGATAAACATTATGCTAAAGTTTTTCTGTTCAGACCTGGATCTTTTTGTCTTGATTCATGTGCGTCTCATCCAGAGCTGGAAAGAGTACTGAAAAGTAATCAATTTCTTTCCATTTCCATAAATAACTGAACAAACAAGAACTCCAGCATGACGCTTTCACCCGATCACAGGCAGAGTTGGACAGCTCTTCATGGGATGTGGGTGGGGTGATGCTGCATTCAAGGCAACATGGAAATACGAGACATTGAGTGGATGTATTGTGTTGTGCTCTAATGTGATGTAAAATGTAGGGAGGTACAACAAGTGATGAGGTGCAGAACGATACGTATTCTGTTGTGTTATTAATGCTGATAAGTTATAAGCCTGTCCTCCATAATTAACATGTATTTGGTACCATGCTACTGCTAATAGCTAATAGCTAGAATACGGTCATTTTTGCCAACAAATGTGATGCAGTAAATCATTAGTGCTAGTTCTAAACAAACAATGTAACAAAATAACAGAGTGAAAGGGTTTTTCTCGGCCTGTAGACTCAGAGATCATCTGATGATGTGAGAGGGAGAGGAAGACCAAGAGGGAGAGGTAGAGGAAAGAGGTAGAGGCAAAACAGGATGTAAACGGGAGGATACAGTACAAGAATCAAGACAAAAAGATCCAGCTGTATCAGTTGGGTGCATCGCCACCTATGTATTTGTAAACAACTCATTCTAAGCTATGAGAAAGCTTTCATTTGTATGTGATTGTGATTAGACTCTGGTAAAATAAAACTACGGGACAATTCTGTATTTCAAGGGACGTGTGTCAACCCCAGTCTCCATCCTTTTTGTGATTAAAATAGCACCACCTGACATCATCATTCACTGCTGTAGTTTGTAGTTTTCCACTCTGCCTTTCTTTTGTTTTTTAAATTCAGGCCAACATTTTTTTTGCTCAGTAATGGATGTGATTTAAAATGTAGCGAAGTAAAATACTTGACAAAAACATACTTAAGCAAAAGTACAGATTTTAAAAATTTCTTTAACAAGTACACAAAATCAGCGTTGCTGGTTTCCATCTCAGACTGACTGAAGTCCTGAAGATGAGTGTTTGTGTGGATAAAGATGAGGATGGAGCAGAGTCTCCAGGATCCATCTGTCCCTCTATGAAGAGTGACAGGTCCAAACATCTTCCTCCAGACTTCGGTCCTGGACCTGGACCCTCAGAGTCACAGTAAGAGACCTGCTACAAACCTGTGAACCTCCAAATTGTCTCTGTAACAGAGTTTAGTTTAGTGTGTTGAGCTGCTGCAGTCGACATGTGATAACAATGACAGCTGAGGAGGCTTGTTACTTATGAAATAATCATTAAGTCAAAGTCACATTGTCTTCACCAGATCTGACATTAATCGGTGATCCAATCACAGCTGATCACTTCTGAGTATGTTTGATTACACCTGAGTCTCAGTTGACAGGACCTGATCATATCTTACTTCCTGCTTTTTATGGAAAAAACAGGTGTGTGTTGTTCTTAGTCACTCAGCAGACAGGTCCATTGTCAATGTGAGTGAGAGGGACTTAATTCACTGTTCAGCTTTACAGTGAAATAAAGTTTTACCCATTTGAAATAGTGAAATATTTTTGGTTCATGATCAATCTGTGTTGGAAGTAAGATTGAGAATTGACCAGTGATCAATCTGATGTGAATAAAAACATGTTTGTGTTTGCAGAGGTCAGAAACACAGACTGAGAGCAGAGTCTCCAGGATCCATCTGTCTGTCTATGAAGAGTGACTGGTCCAAAGAAAGGAATCCTCCAAACTTCAGTCCTGAACCTGGACCTCAGAGTCACAGTAAGAGACGGTTTCTACTGTAAACTGAGCTGCAGATGATTCAGTCATTAGACTCTTGTGAAGGGAGTGGACAACCAATCAGAGAACAGGTGTGGACCTGTGACGGTGGCATGTTAGTGATAGAGAATTATCTTCACAGGAGGAAGAGGAGTGGTGTCTCTGTGGACGAGCAGCTGTCCTGCTGTGGTCTCTGTAAGGACGTCCTGAAGGATCCAGTTTCCACCAGCTGTGGACACTGGTTCTGGAGACAGTGCTTCACCTCTTACTGGGACCAGTCTGGTTTTTCAGGACACCCCTCCTGTCCCCAGTGTGGAAAAAGACCCAGAAGAGGAGGTGAGCTGCAGACAGCCAATCAGAGCAGCTGTGTACAAAGTGAGAGTGAACATCTGTCTGCTGATGTGCTTATTTCTGAAAGCAGGACCTGTTGTTTTCTACAGAGTCATTGTTCCATCACACAGCACTGACATTTAAGATGATGATCAACAGCACAACATTCAAAGCTTTTCTTTGTGTCTGTAGTTTTTCTGTAGCTGATGAAAAGAATCCCATCAGATTGTCAGACTCTCTGTCTTCAGTCTGACTCTGTCTCTTCTCTCTCAGCAGATGGTGGTCTGCAGGAGCTTTTAGATCAACATAAGATCAGTGTGAGGAGCAGATGTGAACAAGTGACTGAAGGAACTGATGGAACAGGAAGTGGAACCCTCCTCAACAGGGTCTACACTGAGCTCTACATCACAGAGGGACAGAGTGAAGAGGTTAATACCCAACATGAGGTGAGACAGCTGGAGACAACATCCAAGAAGAAGAACACCCTCCATGACACTCCAATCAAGTGCAATGACATCTTTAAAAACTTCCCTGTCCAACAGAGAAAGACAATTCTGATGACTTAACTCTCAGACACCGCAAGATGTTCAGAGACTCTGCCCAACAGAGTCACGTCTCTAAAGTCTCACCTGTCCAACTCAGACTCAATGTCTCTTCCTCTACCTCTCTACCTGTCCGCATTCCAATCAAGCACGAGGACATCTTTAAATACTTCCCTGTCCAACAGAGACACAACGTCTCTAAAGTCTCACCTGTCAAAAAGAGAGACAATGTATCTGAATCCATTTTTGACAAACTAAGACTGAAAAGATTTGAAAGGTTGAAAGAATTCAGGATGTCCCATCCCCAAAAGAGACCTGTGTTACGACCCATCAGAGTGGTTCTGACCAACGGCGTCGCTGGCGTTGGAAAAACCTTCTCGGTGCAGAAGTTCACTCTGGACTGGGCAGAGGACTTGGAGAACCAAGATGTCAGTCTGCTGGTTCTGCTTTCGTTCAGGGAGCTGAACCTGATCAGAGATCAGCAGTTGAGTCTTCTCAGGCTGCTCCATGTTTTCCATCCAACATTACAGAAGGTCACAGCAGAGCAGCTGGCTGTCTGTAAACTTCTCTTCATCTTTGACGGCCTGGATGAAAGCCGACTGTCACTGGACTTCGACAACAGGGAGGTTGTGTCTGATGTCACACACATGTCATCAGTCAACGTGCTGCTGACAAACCTCATCCAGGGGAATCTGCTTCCCTGGGCTCTGGTGTGGATCACCTCCAGACCTGCAGCAGCCAATCAGATCCCTCCTACATGTGTTGACAGGGTAACAGAGGTCCGAGGCTTCACTGATGCCCAGAAGGAGGATTACTTCAGGAGGAGGTTCAGTGATGAAGATCTGTCCAGCAGAATGATGTCACACATCAAGACGTCCAGGACCCTCCACATCATGTGTCAAGTCCCAGTCTTCTGCTGGATCAGTGCTACAGTTCTGGAGCACATGTTGAGCACAGAGCAGAGAGGAGAGCTGCCCAAGACCATGACTGACCTGTTCTCACACTTCCTGCTGGTCCAGACAAAGAGGAAGAAGAACAAATATGGTGAGGGACATGAGATGAGTCCACAGGAGCTGACAGAGGCCGACAGAGAAGTTCTTCTGAAGCTGGGGAGGCTGGCGTTTGAACAGCTGGAGAAAGGAAACATCATGTTCTACCAAGAAGACCTGGAGCAGTGTGGTCTTGATGTCACAGAGGCCTTGGTGAACTCAGGACTCTGTACTGAGATCTTCAAAAGAGAGAGTGTGATCTTCCAGAAAACAGTCTACTGCTTTGTTCATCTGACTGTTCAGGAGTTTCTGGCTGCAGTCTACATGTTCCACTGTTACACCAACAGCAACACACAGGTCCTGAAGAACTTCCTGGGAAAACAAGATGATTTAGCCCTGGATGACTTCCTGAGGAGAGCCATGGAGAAATCCCTCACAAGTCAAATGGTCACCTGGACCTGTTTGTTCGCTTCCTTCATGGCCTCTCTCTGGAGTCCAACCAGAGGCTGTTAGGAGGTCTGCTGGGTCAGAGAGAGAACAGTCCAGAATCCATCCAGAGAGCCATCAACAACCTGAAGGAGATGAACAGTGATAAAATGTCTCCTGACAGAAGCATCAACATCTTCCACTGTCTGACAGAGATGAAGGACCAGTCAGTTCATCAGGAGATCCAACAGTTCCTGAAGTCAGAGAACAGATCAGAGAAGGAACTCTCTGAGATCCAGTGCTCAGCTCTGGCCTACATGCTGCAGATGTCAGAGCAGGTTCTGGATGAGTTGGACCTGAACAAGTACAACACATCAAAGGAGGGACGACGGAGACTGATCCCAGCTGTGAGGAACTGCAGAAAGGCTGAGTGAGTCCAGACATGATCATTCTAATTATTGATCAGTGGATCAGATCAGTAGTTTAGTCAAGTTCAGATAAACACAGTTTTCATTGATTCTCAGTTTTCTTAGTTTGACTCTGAAAATGTTCCTGGAGCTGTTGTAAAATCTGTGAGCGTCAACAAATTATTCAGGTGGTTGTGATTGTGTTGTTTGATTAAAATTGATATGTTTTATCTGTATTTTGACTTTTTGGTTTATTGAAGCCTGATAAAAGGAAATTAAAGCAGCTCCACTGATCTTATACCTCAGTGTTCCCAGGTGTTAATATGATTGCAGTAAGCATAATATTAACCCTTTACTGTCTTCAGAGGGAGCTACATGCAATCTGATAAATATCCTCAGGTGACATCATCACCAGAGTCCACCCACACTGACTCAGGTGACAAGTTTGAAAAACACACGAGCAGTTCGAAAGAAGTAAATCAGACATCTGTAGTCAGAGATGACTGAAGTTCTGATGAGCATGGAGGTCACACTGAGTCAGAGAAGATGAGGTGAACTGCAGATGTTCATCACATTGTCACATCCTGTCATCAGATGCATCAACTGTAATTTCACTGCAGTCTAAAGCTGATGTTATTCTGACAGGTTTAATATTTTCTCTCATCACAGATTTGTTGGTTGTGGACTCTCAGAGACTCACTGTGAAATTGTGGCCTCAGCTCTGAAGTCCAACCCCTCCCACCTGACACAACTGGACCTGAGTCACAACTGCAACCTGAAGGATTCAGGATTGAAGGTTCTGTGTGCTGGACTGGAGAGTCCAAACTGTCGACTGGAGACTCTGAGGTCAGTTCACTGACTGGACGTTTTGTCTTTATTCAGTTCAAATGTTTGAAGGTTCAGTTTGTCTTTGGTTTCTATATTTGTATGGAGCTCCTCAGCTCCAAAGTCAGACAAGGTAGAGACCAACATGTATGTTCAGATATTGATTCTACATTGACAGACTGTCCTAAAGTCAGCAGCAGCTGATGAATCTGTGTTGACATGAAGAGGTGTATGATAATTGTGCTGACGTGTGGATGATGAGTGTAGAAGACAGATCATATTATGATGACCCACAACAGAAGGACAAAGTCCATCTACTCATTTTAGACACTGATCATTGACCAGGACACATCTGGTCTATTATTAGTGATTTCATCTACTTCTTTTATTCTTCATACAGAATGGACACCTGCAGTTTGTCAAAGATCAGCTGTTCTTTTCTGGTCTCAGCTCTGAAGTCCCACCCCTTCTACCTGAGACAACTGGACCTGAGCAACAACGAGCTGCAGGATTCAGGAGTGAAGGATCTGAGTGGTTTTCTGGAGAGTCCAGACTGTAGACTGGAGACTCTGAGGTCAGACTCCATGTTTATTTCTGTGCTCAGATGAATGTGATGTGAAAGTTGTGTTGACACTGAGCTGCAGACTTGAGGCTGATATTCTACTGATCCACACTGAGGATCTCCATGGTGACGTCTGTTTTCTCCTTCTCTTCTTTTAGTAGTTACCTTGTCCTAAACCCATCTTCCTTATTCTTTATTTAGATTGGAGGGCTGCAGTTTGTCAGAGATCAGCTGTTCTTCTCTGGGCTCAGCTCTGAAGTTCTATCCCTCCCACCTGAGAGAACTGGACCTGAGCAACAACAAGCTGCAGGATTCAGGAGTGAAGTATCTGAGTGGTTTTCTGGAGAGTCCAGACTGTAGACTGGAGACTCTGAGGTCAGTTCACCGACTGTTACTGTTGTAGATCTTAGATCTTTATCCCACAACTGAACCTGATTGATCTTCACACACAACTTGAATCATTGACTTTGATGTGATGAATGAAGGACATTTGAAATAGTTGTTGTCTCATGTTTCCAGTTGTTCTTCTCTCCCACTGAGAATGATTCTTCACTTTCAGCTCATTTCACTCAGTCCTCATCAATAATGTCTGTTCACCTCACTTCAACCTTCACAACTCACACACTCCTTTGTCTCTCAGGGTGTGAGGTTTTAGTTTCCTCAGAACACAATGAAAACAGAAAAAGTCTGATCAGATATTGATTCTATATTGACAGACTAACCTGAGGTTAACAGCAGCTGTTGAATATTACATGAGCTGTATTTATGTGGAATGATGTGTGTAGAAGGCCACATTATGACAATCCACAAACACAAAGTCCACTGACTCATCATTGATCAGGATACATCTGATCGATTATCAATACTTTAATCTACTTCTATTATTCTTTATTCAGCTTGGAGAACTGCAGTTTGTCAGAGATCAGCTGTTGTTCTCTGGTCTCAGCTCTTAAGTCCAACCCCTCCCACCTGAGAGAACTGATCCTGAGATACAACGGCCTGCAGGATTCAGACCTGAAAGATCTCTGTGGTCTTGTGAAGAGTCCAGACTTCAGACTGGAGACTCTGAGGTCAGTAAGGGGGCGGTTTCAGTCCATGCTGCACTCAGCAGTATTGCAGTAAACTGAGTTGATCAGTGATGATCAGTGCACTGATGTTCCTCTGTTATGTTTCTCTGTGAAGGTCCACATGATGGAGACTCATTCTTACTGACAGGCTTCATCATCCACAGGAAGAGAAGTCTTCATCACTCATCACCACAGCATCAGTCAAAACCAGACCAGTGTTTCTGTGGACTGAAAGGCTCATGCCAAAACAGCGCCACTCCAGAAATCCAGCACCTTGCCAGAGAACGTTAAGCCCTGCCCCCCCTTCCACACATACACTGACCCTTCGACTGACAAGACACAGTTGTAGCCCTCACCATAGCGTGACTCCCAGGTTACGACTGCAAACATGTCAGAGGTGGACTTGGACATTCCTGCTAACAGGCATCCCATAAACAAAAGCAATATTTCTCGCTGCAGCAGCCTCAGGTTAAGTTCAATTCAACCTGACAGCCCTTTGCTGCAAGTCATACCCCCTCTCCCTCGCTGCATTACCTGTCTCTCTCTAGCTGTCCTGTCAAAATGAAGGCATAAAAGCCCCAAAAAATACTTAAAAAAAAAAAAGAAGGTATCTGTCTACATCACCCTGAAGATTCTGCCACAGCAGAGAGTCAGTTGAATAATTAGAGAAAGTTAATGTTACAGTCAGGTCTTACCTCTACTGTTTTGTCTCTACACCTCCTTAAGCCAGGATCAGACAACACAATTTTTTTGTCTTTCATGATGGTGTCCTTGTCAGATTAAACGCTCACAGTGGCAAAAATTCTTGACGTGACTTGGCGACACTACAAGTATCACCCCGACCAATCATCATTCACGACTGATCACGACCCTGCGCGAGTCCTTAGGTCACTGGGGCGGTGTCACAACAAACTGTCAATCACGGCTACTGTAGCACTGTGTGTGATGCTTGCGGTCTTTAGCTCAGACGCGAAAAAGAAAAGGACGAAAAAAACAATGGTGGAGCCGTTCCTGGTTCTGGTGAAGACGACATTATGGACTGTCTGTCCTTCAGAGAGAACGTGAGTGATAACGAATGTGGTCACCTCAAAACTTACATTGCTCACATGAAGAATGTGCCTCCACTGTGTGTAAACAATGTGTCAGAGCGCTCTGTCATACTATTGGTCAATGCCAGAGTTCACATCGTAGGAGATGTCAGACTAGGCGAAGACATTCAAAAATTTCTAACATGCTAGACTTTCCGTTGGGGCATCGTAGAGAGTCCTAGACGCAAAATCACTGTTCGTCCGTTATGTTGCACTAGATGGCCTGAAATCATGTAGTCTGATCCTGCCTTTACACATGTTTTTTGAGTGTAAGTCATGTGCCAAAAAGAGGCAAAGCACGCCATAAATAAAGTTAAAGATGAATTTGATTGATTGTACCATTATTTATCATCATTTGCCATGAATATTTTTGTTAATGTCATGATAAGATCATTATCATGACATTTTTTGCCCATGATAATTGTGAAGTGAAAATTAGATATTGTGACCTCCTCACCTCCCAGTCACATTGACCCGTCACACCATCTCTACACAGCAGCTGATCGGGATATGACTGGTCCTCCTTCACATGTCATCGTCTAATGTTTGTGCTCACTGTGTTTGTGTCAGTAGTGAGTTCACAGGAATCAAAACGCAGCCGCCGTTATTGATCATTTGATCAGCCATTAAGAGTTTGATTATCTGAGGCCTGTGCTATGAAGCTGGTTCAACATATGGTGGGATAAAACTTAAAATTAAAAAACTGCTGTATGGTGTATAAAGCTCTACCTTAAGGGTAAGTTCAAACAGGTTCAGATCTAGAAGAGTCTGGACTCAGATTCATCAAGAAAAATAAAAATTATTTCTGTAATAAGTGAAGAGAAGTGACAGTCATAGGTCAACATGGCCCTGTTTCAGAAAGCAGGGTTAACAATCTCTGAGTTAAAACCTGAACTCTGGGTTGACTAACCCTGAGCTGTAAAATTCAGAGGGTTCGGTTTCAGTTTCAGAAGAGGTGATAACAGTTAGTCTGACCCTGAGTTGAGCTTGCACACGAGGAGATAAAAAGCCCTCATCTGTGGAACAAAGATAACATGATTCACCATGGCAACGAGCGAAAAAAGCCTCGCCCCTCCCACTTCTCACCAGTGGAGTTAAACATGTTTATGAATGCTGACGCAGAACATGAGCACGCATTCTAAAAATTCTAATAAATAAATGAAGTCGATTCTGTAGCAGCTGCAAAAGAACTTGAGCTCTGAGTGCTGACCGAGACGATACGTGAGTATTGATCAAAAAAAGTTTTATCTCGAGTGTTATACTAAGTCAATTCTGTGTGTGTTTGTGCAGGTGCAACTCAACAGGCACAAAACCAAGTAAAGATGAAATATAGTTTAGCCGGATGCAGTCATGATGGTGTTTAACCTGCATTCAGCATGTGATATCAGAATTTGTATAATAAAATAAATGTTGTTAAATCTTTTCAGCAAAAAAATCAAATTTACAGCTTTCCCAACCTGCTAATATTTAATAGGCTACTGTCTATTTAAAAACAACACCTACATGTCTTTACACATATAATCTCCAGATGTGTGTTTACTGGATATGTTTGAAAAGGTTGTCTCCATTAAAACGCTCCACTATACACATAGAGAGAGAACTCTGTTCTGAACTGCGCACCTCTCCATGATGTGAGCGAATAATCCTCCTCTGACGCTTCAATATCACGTGGTTCTTCCACAAAAATAACACACCCTATCTGCTCCAGCATTCAGTCTGCAGGCTTCAGATAAGGAGGAGAAACGCAGGGTTAGTTGAAGAAAACCTGCCAGCAAGCATGTGAAGTTCACGGAGTATATTGCCATGGTAACTGACTCAGAGTCAAGCTGAAGTGGCTTTGTGAGTGTGCGAGTTCACTGTGACATTTGTGCTGCCTTTTTGTTTTCATTCTTGAACATCTCACAGTCAGCATTACTGGTTTCCCTCTCAAACTGACTGAAGTCCTGAAGATGAGTGTTCGTGTGAAGGAAGCAGAGAGAGAGGGAGCAGAGTCTCCAGGAACCATCTCTCTGCCTATGAAGAGTGACAGGTCCAAAAGTCATCCTCCAGACCTCCGTCCTGGACCTGGACCCTCAGAGTCACAGTAAGAGAGCTGCTACAAACATATGAACAGATTTTAGTTTTGTGTGTTGACCTGCTGCAGTTGATGTGTGTTGATATTGACGACTGAGGAGGCTCGTTTCTTGTGAAATGATCATTACATCAAACTCACACTGTCTTTACCTAATCTGATGTTATTCAGTGAACCAATCACAGCTGGTCACTTCTGAATATGTCTGATTACTCCTGTGTCTAAGTTGACAGGATTTGATCATATCTTACTTCCTCCTTCATATGGAAAAAAATAGGTGTGTGTTGTTTTTAGCCAGTCTACATTCAGGTACATTGTCAAGATGAGTGAGAGGGAATTAATTCACTGTGTTCAGCTTTTACAGTGAAATCAACTGTCATCCATTTGAAATAATGAGATGTTTTTGGTTCATTATGGAATTGTGTTGGGACTGGTAATTGAGAATTGATCAGAGACTGGTGTGATATGAATAAAAACATGTTTGTGTTTGCAGAGGTCAGAACCACAGACTGAGAGCAGAGTCTCCGGGATCCATCTGTCTGTCTATGGAGAGTGACTGGTCCAATGAACAACCTCCAGACTTCAGTCGTGAACCCGGACCCTCAGAGTCACAGTAAGAGACGGTTTCTGCTGTAAACTGAGCTGAAGATGATTCAATCATTAGACTCATGTCAAGGAAGTGTTTAACTAATTAAAGCACAGATGTGGACCTGTGAGTGTGACATGTTAGTGATACAGAAATGTCTTGACAGAGAGAAGAGGAGTGGTGTCTCTGTGGACGAGCAGCTGTCCTGCAGTGGACAAAGACTCAGAACCAGAGGTGGACTGAAGACAGCCAATCAGAGCAGCTGTGTACAAAGTGAGAGTGAACATCTGTCTGCTGATGTGGTCATTTCTGAAAGCAGGACCTGTTGTTTTCTACAGAGTCATTGTTCCATCACACAGCACTGACATTTAAGATGATGATCAACAGCACAACATTCAAAGCTTCTCTTTGTGTCTGTAGTTTTTCTGTAGCTGATGAAAAGAATCCCGTCAGATTGTCAGACTCTCTGTCTTCAGTCTGACTCTGTCTCTTCTCTCTCAGCAGATGGTGGTCTGCAGGAGCTTTTAGATCAACATAAGATCAGTGTGAGGAGCAGATGTGAACGAGTGACTGAAGGAACTGATGGAAAAGGAAGTGGAACCCTCCTCAACAGGGTCTACACTGAGCTCTACATCACAGAGGGACAGAGTGAAGAGGTTAATACCCAACATGAGGTGAGACAGCTGGAGACAATGTCCAAGAAGAAGAACACCCTCCATGACACTCCAATCAAGTGCAACGACATCTTTAAAGACGTCCCTGTCCAACAGAGAAAAGACATTTCTAAAGACTTCACTGTCAAACTGCGACGTAATGTATCTAAATATTTCCAACAGAGACCCATCAGAGTGGTTCTGACCAACGGTGTCGCTGGCGTTGGAAAAACCTTCTCGGTGCAGAAGTTCACTCTGGACTGGGCAGAGGGCTTGGAGAACCAAGATGTCAGTCTGCTGGTTCTGCTTTCGTTCAGGGAGCTGAACCTGATCAGAGATCAGCAGTTCAGTCTTCTCAGGCTGCTCCATGTTTTCCATCCAACATTACAGAAGGTCACAGCAGAGCAGCTGGCTGTCTGTAAACTTCTCTTCATCTTTGACGGCCTGGATGAAAGCCGACTGTCACTGGACTTCAACAACAGGGAGGTTGTGTCTGATGTCACACAGACGTCATCTGTCAACGTGCTGCTGACAAACCTCATCCAGGGGAATCTGCTTCCCTGGGCTCTGGTCTGGATCACCTCCAGACCTGCAGCAGCCAATCAGATCCCTCCTACATGTGTTGACAGGGTAACAGAGGTCCGAGGCTTCACTGACGCCCAGAAGGAGGAGTACTTCAGGAGGAGGTCCAGGGATGAAGATCTGTCCAGGAGAATGATGTCACACATCAAGATGTCCAGGAGCCTCCACATCATGTGTCAAGTCCCAGTCTTCTGTTGGATCAGTGCTACAGTTCTGGAGCACATGTTGAGCACAGAGCAGAGAGGAGAGCTGCCCAAGACCATGACTGACCTGTTCTCACACTTCCTGCTGGTCCAGACAAAGAGGAAGAAGAACAAATATGGTGAGGGACATGAGACGAATCAGGAGCTGATGGAGGCTGACAGAGAAGTCCTTCTAAAGCTGGGGAGGCTGGCGTTTGAACAGCTGGAGAAAGGAAACATCATGTTCTACCAAGAAGAGCTGGAGCAGTGTGGTCTTGATGTCACAGAGGCCTTGGTGAACTCAGGACTCACTACTGAGATCTTCAAAAGAGAGAGTGTGATCTTCCAGAAAACAGTCTACTGCTTTGTTCATCTGAGTGTTCAGGAGTTTCTGGCTGCAGTCTACATGTTCCACTGTTACACCAACAGGAACACACAGGTCCTCAAGAGCTTCCTGGGAAAACAACATGTTGATTTGACCCTGGATCAATTCCTGAAGAGAGCCATGGAGAAATCCCTCAGAAGTCAAAATGGTCACCTGGACCTGTTTGTTCGCTTCCTTCATGGTCTCTCTCTGGAGTCCAACCAGAGGCTGTTAGGAGCTCTGCTGGGTCAGACAGAGAACTGTCCAGAAACCATCCAGACAGCCATCAACAACCTGAAGAAGATGAACAGTGATAAAATGTCTCCTGACAGAAGCATCAACATCTTCCACTGTCTGACAGAGATGAAGGACCAGTCAGTTCATCAGGAGATCCAACAGTTCCTGAAGTCAGAGAACAGATCAAAGAAGAACCTCTCTGAGTTCCAGTGCTCAGCTCTGGCCTACATGCTGCAGATGTCAGAGCAGGTTCTGGATGAGCTGGACCTGAAGAAGTACAACACATCAGATCAGGGACGACGGAGACTGATCCCAGCTGTGAGGAACTGCAGAAAGGCTGAGTGAGTCCAGACATGATCATTCTAATTATTGATCAGTGGATCAGATCAGTAGTTTAGTCAAGTTCAGATAAACACAGTTTTCATTCATTCTCATTCTTCTTAGTTTGATTTTGAAAAATGGAGCTGTTATAAAAGCTGTGAGCTCCAGCATGGAGATTCTTCATGTGATTGGGATTGTGTTGTTTGATTGATTAAAATTGATATGTTTTGTCTTTATTTTGACTTTTTGGTTTATTCAAGCCTGACAATAGTAAATTAATACAGCTCCACTGATCTTACACTTCAATGTTTTCAGGTGTTCGTATGACTCCACTTGAAGCGTAATATTAACCCTTTAATATCTTCAGAGGGAGCTACATGCAGTCTTATAAATGTTCTCAGGTGACGTTATCTCCAGACTCTGCCCACACTGACTCAGGTGACAAGTTTGAAAAACATATGAGGAGTTAGAAAGAAGTAAAGCAAACATCTGTAGTTAGAGATGACTGAGGTCCTGATGAGGATGGAGGTCACACTGAGTCAGAGAAGATGAGGTGAACCAAAGAGGTTTTATTCTGACAGGTTTTATATTTTCTCTCACCTCAGACTTGTTCGTTGTGATCTCTCAGAGACTCACTGTGAAATTGTGGCCTCAGCTTTGAAGTCCAACCCCTCCCACCTGAGACACCTGGACCTGAGCTACAACAACCTGCAGGTTTCAGGAGTGAAGATTCTGTGTGCTGGACTGGAGAGTCCAAACTGCAGACTGGAGACTCTGAGGTCAGTTCACTGACTGGACATTTTGTCTTTATTCAGTTCAAATGTTTGAAGATTCAGTTTGTCATTGGTTTGTATATTTGTATGGAGCTACTCAGCTCCAAAGTCAGAAAAAGTGGAGTCCAACTTGTCTGATCAGATATTGATTCTACATTGACAGACTGTCCTAAAGTCAGCAGCAGCTAATGAATCTGTGTTGACATGAAGAGGTGTATGATAATTGTGCTCACATGTGGATGATGAGTGTAGAAGCCAGACCATATTATGATGACCCATAACAGAAGGACAAAGTCCATCTACTCATTTTAGACACTGAATTGACACATCACGTCTATTATTATTATTATTATTCATTTACTTCTTTTATTCTTTATTCAGATTGGAGAACTGCCACCTGTCAAAGATCAGCTGTTCCTCTCTGGGCTCAGCTCTGAAGTCCAACCCCTCCCACCTGAGACACCTGGACCTGAGCTGGAACAACAAGCTGCAGGATTCAGGAGTGAAGGATCTGAGTGGTTTTCTGGAGAGTCCAGATTGTAGACTGGAGACTCTGAGGTCAGACTCCATGTTTTATTTCTGTGCTCAGATGAATGTGATGTGAAAGTTGTGTTGACACTGAGCTGCAGACATGAGGCTGATATTCTACTGATCCACACTGAGGATCTCCATGGTGACGTCTGTTTTCTTCACTGATTTCAATAGCTAACTTGTCCCATTGTCCTTATTTTTTATTCAGATTGGAGGGCTGCAATTTGTCAGAGATCAGCTGTTCTTCTCTGGGCTCAGCTCTGAAGTCCAACCCCTCCCACCTGAGACACCTGGACCTGAGCTGGAATGAGCTGCAGGATTCAGGAGTGAAGCATCTGAGTGGTTTTCTGGAGAGTCCAGACTGTAGACTGGAGACTCTGAGGTCAGTTCACTGACTCTTACTGTTGTAGATCTTAGATCTTTATCCCACAACTGAACCTGATTGATCTTCACACACAACTTGAATCACTGACTTTGATGTGATGAATGAAGGACATTTGAAATAGTTGTTATCTCATGTTTCCAGTTGTTCTTCTCTCCCACTGAGAATGATTCTTCACTTTCAGCTCATTTCACTCAGTCCTCATCAATAATGTCTGTTCACTTGACTTCAACCTTCACAACTCACACACTCCTTGTCTCTCACTGTGTGTGTGTGTGGTTTTGGGTTTTGGTTTCCACAGAACAACAAGTCCAACCCCTCCCACCTGAAACAACTTGACCTGTGACAACAACCTGCAGGATTCAGACTTGAAAGATCTGCATGGTCTTGTGAAGAGTCCAGACTGTAGACTGGAGACTCACAGGTCAGTAAAGGGGAGGAGTCAGTCCATGCTGCACACAGCAGTATTTTAGTAAACTGAGTGATTACTGATGATCAGTGCACTGATGCTCCTCTGTGATGTTTGTGTGTTAAGGTCCACATGATTGAGACTCATTCTTACTGACAGGCTTCATCATCCCCAAGAAGAGATGTCTTCATCACTCATCACCACGGCAACAGTCAAAACCAGCGATTCTGCTGGGACCACTTCACGTCAAAATACAAAACAAGAGCGCACTCCATCAACAAATCTGACTGTATATTTGAATTGTAAAGTCCAAAAATGATCTTGACTGCAGGATGTAGGTGGAGGTCTCCAAAGTCCCGTGAAGTTTCCTCAAACAAGTGTTACATATTCCACTAGAGATCCAGCAGGGGGCAGCATTTGTTCAGTGTGTGCTGGGGTCCAGTGATGAGGATCTGATCCATTTTTCCCTCCATCCTCACAGCTGATGTCACTGGGAGAGAAATAAGTCCTAAGCTCACACTGGAGCTGTGGCCTGTGACTGGACCACCTCTTCTGTGCATTCCAGCACTTTCAGAATAAGTCTTCAGCACATCAGGCATTATATTAATTTGACGGGGGCAGTCACAGATGACTACAGAACCCCTAAAGTCTTGGAAGGTGATATTTGTTTTTATTATATGTACACAAGATAGAAATATTATGTTTTATGTCTTCAGGGACTCTGTAGACGACAGATTAAACACTTGTTGACATCACAAAGAGCAAAGATAAGTCTTTACCAAGATAAGGAACAAGTGTTGGCATTAGCATTAGCCCTGCTAATAACAACAAGAAGGAGCCCCGCTCAGTGTGCTGCCACATTGACATGTTTGTCTTCCAGCCTAAGAACACAAGCATATTGAATTCCTTGTATTTAGAGTGAACGAATGCCAAACAACGAGCACCAGCAATAAAAATGACAGCCACCACAGAGAACATCTGTGGATTTACAAAACTGTATAACTGTGAGCAGAAACAACTGTAGCACAGCGTACAGTTGAATATGGTAACACAAGGCCATCTTACAAAATAATCTGTTACAGGCTACATTGTTTGTGTCACTCCTCTCACCAGCTCTTACCACTGCCTCTCACTGACTGTTCAGTGACTGTGACTGTTCTCTCACCTCTCCTTCACTCTCTGCTCCTGTCATCCTCTGTAATACTCCCCTCCTTGTCTCCTCTCTCCCTCCTCCTCTGTTCTCTATTCTTTAGGGGCGTAGCGTGATGACAAAGAGTCACAAGTGTTTGCGTTTATGTGCATGAGAAATTTGAGCTTCATTTCTAAGCCATCAGAATGAACCATAGACTGTATAAAAAGTGAGTGTTATGTTACATTACATTATGTTTGTGTTTTTTAATCTAATCTAATTCTTCGTTTAAACCCTGATAAATTAATAAAGTGTATTGTTGTGGTTGTTAATAAGGATTTGCATTATTCCTCTGTGAGAGGAATGACTCTTGATGACTCTCCATCTTTAACTTAACAGTGTCTAAGTGAACAAACCGTGTGCTGGCAGATTCATCAGAGCCAAACCTCCACTTTTGTAACAGGATTAACTTTTCCAAGTGGACAGACTGATTGGAGACGAGCAGCAGGTGTTTGGCATGAACCAATCAAGGCCGACTCAGCTGGTTGCCAGGAAACCAGAACAAAAACGGAGGTCCAGTCTCAACTGTCAGTAAAAACTCAAATTCAAAATTGGGCTGTAAAGAAAACTAATGGCAATGGATGGGCTATTAAAAAAAAAAGTTACAATCCTGTGACCTCAAGCACCATTGTCATTAACTGTCTTTATCTTTTCAAACAACTTTCAGTGGGTGTAGTGAAACATCTCAGTACTCTTAAGAGTCAAAGTTATGCTTTTATTGTGAAAACACAACAATCTGAGGGTCACAATCTAAAGAAAGTCTGCGTTAAGTATAGCTTTAAATGACTTTACATGAACGTTTACAAGAGATCAAACAGATATACAGACTGAACTCTGTTCGACAGTGTGTCTTTTAAGTCTGACTACTCCTCTCAACACAGAGACACTGAGGAAACTTAGCAATAGGGAGCAAACCCAGGATACAGACGTTCAGTGAAGGTGGTGTTGAAGGTGTGGAAGTGGATCAGTGAGTCAGAAGAGACTCTGTAGTAGGACAGAGTACCAGTAGGACAGTCCACATACACTGCTGCTACTGTTAGAGTCAGAGGAGGACCAGGATGAGATTGGTTTTTGCATGTCATTGTGCCAGATGTAGTAACCATCATCAGAACCTCTCAGACTCCAGGAGTGATTGTTCAGGCCAAACACGTGGTGAGAGCTGTTTCCTTTCTTGCTTATACTTCTGTAACTCACAGACATAAGAACCATTCCTCTAGTCTGGTTTCACTAACTCACTCTGGGTTTGATGACTCCCAACTCTGGCTGGCTTCTGGCTGGCTTCATGTTCATGTTATCACCACACCAACCTCTGACAAATACTTTCGTTTTCTCTGAGCCCGTAATTCTCCCTCTCTCTCTGTTAATATGCAGTTGGAGTGGTCAGAATGTCAGTTTAAGCTTCAGATGCTTCAGTATGATTAAGACTGAGCCCATCTGTGTGTATGCTTGCTGTGTGAAAAGCCCTTTGAGACAAACTGTAAAAAAAATAAATAATAAAAAAAAAAAGTTGAACTATTTTGAAAGTGAGGAACAACACACACAGACTGACTCGTGGTTTCCTGTAAAGGCAGAGAAGAGGGAAGAGCCATTGAAAGTCTGGGTGTTTTTTAGAAGCCATTTTACATTGGACAGAAACAGAGGAAACAGAGATCTGAGGCAGGTAAGTGTTGACAGAGCTTCTTCAAACATTCCCTTGGATTCAAAGATGAACTGATACGACTTTGATGGTCACAGATCAAAGGTCATGGTGGTTGGATAAACATGATATTTAAGTTTTTCTGTTCAGACCTGGATCTTTTTGTCTTGATTCATCTGTATCTTATCCAGAGCTAGAAAGAGTACTAAAAGTAAAAAGTACCACTACTTTGATGAAACTTTACTTAAGTCTAAGTAAAAGTACAGGTCTAAAAATGTACTCAAGTAAAAGTAATACGTAGCTGGTCTGAGCAGAAGTTACAAAGTTACATTTTAAAGGGGCAGGGGTTCTTTCTTGTGTAGTGCAAAAAGGACAATGCAGCACAGTGACAATCATTGATCGGTGGATACACGTCACGTAGCTGCACGTAGTTTAAGTCCATTTCTTGCCATTTCCATAAATAAACCAACAAACGAGAACTCCAGCATGACGCTTTCACAGGAAGTGGGACGGCTCTTCATAGGATGCGGGTGGAGTGATGCTGCATTCAAGGCAACTTGGAAATACGAGACATTGAGTGGGTGAATTGTATTGATTCAAAATGAGACATTCTAGTTAATCCAAAAATACGGGACAATTCTGTATTTCAAGGGACGTGTGGAAACCCCAGTCTCCATCCTTTTTGTGATTAAAATAGCACCACCTGACATCATCATTCACTGCTGTAGTTCCTAGTTTTCCACTCTGCCTTTCTTTTGTTTTTTAAATTCAGGCCAACATTTTTTTTGCTCAGTAATGGATGTGATTTAAAGTGTAGCAAAGTACAATACTTTAAAAAAACATACTTAAGCAAAAGTACAGATTTTTAAAACTACTTTAAAAAGTACAAGAACACAAAATCAGTGTTACTGGTTGCCCTCTCAGAATGACTGAAGTCCTGAAGATGAGTGTTCGTGTAGAGGAAGAGGAGAACGGAGCAGAGTGTACAGGATCCATCTGTCCCTCTATGAAGAGTGACAGGTCCAAATATCTTCCCCCAGACCTCGCTCCTGGACCTGGACCTCAGAGTCACAGTAAGAGACCTGCTACAAACCTGTGAACTGATTTTAGTTTAGTGTGCTGAGCTGCTGCAGTTGATGTGTGTTGATACTGACGACTGAGGAGACTTGTTTCTTCTGAAATAATCATTAAGTCAAACTCACATTGTCTTCACCAGATCTGACATTAATCAGTGATTTGATCACAGCTGATCACTTCTGAGTATGTTTGATTACACCTGAGTCTCAGTTGACAGGTCCTGATCATATCTTACTTCCTGCTTTATATGGAAAAACAGGTGTGTGTTGTTTTTAGCCACTCAGCAAGGAGGTCCATTGTCAAGGTGAGTGAGAGGGATACATGATTGGCTGTCTTCAGCTTTTAGAGTGAAATAAAGTTTTGCTCATTTGAAATAGTGAAATGTTTTTGGTTCATATTCAAACTGTGTTGGAAGTAAGAATTGAGAATTGATCAGTGGTCAATCTGGTGTGAATAAAAACATGTTTGTGTTTGCAGAGGTCAGAACCACAAACTGAGAGCAGAGTCTCCAGGATCCATCTGTCTGTCTATGGAGAGTGACAGGTCCAAACATCTTCCTCCAGAACTCAGTCCTGAACCTGGACCCTCAGAGTCACAGTAAGAGACAGTTTCTACTGTAAACTGAGCTGAAGATGATTCAATCATTACACTCAAGTCAAGGAAGTGGACAACCAATCAGAGCATAGATGTGGACCTGTGACTGTGACATGTTAATAATACATAAATGTCTTGACAGAGAGAAGAGGAGTGGTGTCTCTGTGGACCAGCAGCTGTCCTGCTGTGGTCTCTATCAGTACATCCTGAAGGATCCAGTCTCCACCAGCTGTGGACACTGGCTCGACAGACAGCGCTTCCTTTCATACTGGGACCAGTCTGGTTCTTCACGACAGCCCTTCCGTCCCCAGTGTGGAAAAAGACCCAGAAGAGGAGGTGGACTGCAGACAGCCAATCAGAGCAGCTGTGAGTCATTGTTCCATCACACAGCACTGACATTTAAGATGATGATCAACAGCACAACATTCAAAGCTTTTCTTTGTGTCTGTAGTTTTTCTGTAGCTGATGAAAAGAATCCCATCAGATTGTCAGACTCTCTGTCTTCATCTGACTCTGTCTCTTCTCTCTCAGCAGATGGTGGTCTGCAGGAGCTTTTAGATCAACATAAGATCAGTGTGAGGAGCAGATGTGAACGAGTGACTGAAGGAAGTGATGGAACAGGAAGTGGAACCCTCCTCAACAGGGTCTACACTGAGCTCTACATCACAGAGGGACAGAGTGAAGAGGTCAATACCCAACATGAGGTGAGACAGCTGGAGACAACGTCCAAGAAGAACAACACCCTCCATGACACTCCAATCAAGTGCAAGGACATCTTTAAAAACTTCCCTGTCCAACAGAGAGATAATGTCTCCACAGTCTCGCCTGTCCAACAGAAAGACAATGTCTCTACAGTCTCACCTGTCCAACGGAGAGACACTGTCTCTGAAGTCTTATCTATCCAAGAGAGACCATACAATTACTTCCCCCTCACGTGGCACAATATGAACAGACAAATTGGTTTATGTAGGTTCTCTGAATGCTCTGTCCAACAGAGAGACAATGCCTCTAAAGCTTCACCTGTCCAACAGAGACCCATCAGAGTGGTTCTGACCAATGGTGTCGCTGGTGTTGGAAAAACCTTCTCGGTGCAGAAGTTCACTCTGGACTGGGCAGAGGGCTCGGAGAACCGAGATGTCAGTCTGCTGGTTCTGCTTTCGTTCAGGGAGCTGAACCTGATCAGAGATCAGCAGTTGAGTCTTCTCAGGCTGCTCCATGTTTTCCATCCAACATTACAGAAGGTCACAGCAGAGCAGCTGGCTGTCTGTAAACTTCTCTTCATCTTTGACGGCCTGGATGAAAGCCGACTGTCACTGGACTTCAACAACAGGGAGGTTGTGTCTGATGTCACACAGACGTCATCAGTCAACGTGCTGCTGACAAACCTCATCCAGGGGAATCTGCTTCCCAGGGCTCTGGTCTGGATAACCTCCAGACCTGCAGCAGCCTATCAGATCCCTCCTACATGTGTTGACAGGGTAACAGAGGTCCGAGGCTTCACTGATGCCCAGAAGGAGGAGTACTTCAGGAGGAGGTCCAGGGATGAAGATCTGTCCAGAAGAATGATGTTACACATCAAGATGTCCAGGACCCTCCACATCATGTGTCAAGTCCCAGTCTTCTGCTGGATCAGTGCTACAGTTCTGGAGCACATGTTGACCACAGGGCAGAGAAAAGAGCTGCCCAAGACCATGACTGACCTGTTCTCACACTTCCTGCTGGTCCAGACAAAGAGGAAGAACAAATATAATGAGGGACATGAGACAAGTCCACAGGAGCGTACGGAGACCGACAGAGAAGTTCTTCTGAAGCTGGGGAGGTTGGCGTTTGAACATTTGGAGAAAGGAAACATCATGTTCTACCAAGAAGACCTGGAGCAGTGTGGTCTTGATGTCACAGAGGCCTTGGTGAACTCAGGACTCTGTACTGAGATCTTTAAAAGAGAGAATGTGATCTTCCAGAAAGCAGTCTACTGCTTTGTTCATCTGAGTGTTCAGGAGTTTCTGGCTGCAGTCTACATGTTCCACTGTTACACCAACAGCAACACACAGGTCCTGAACAACTTCCTGGAAGAACATGTTGATTTATCCCTGGATCACTTCCTGAAGAGAGCCATGGAGAAATCCCTCAGAAGTCAAAATGGTCACCTGGACCTGTTTGTTCGCTTCCTTCATGGCCTCTCTCTGGAGTCCAACCAGAGGCTGTTAGGAGGTCTGCTGGGTCAGAGAGAGAACTGTCCAGAAACCATCCAGAGAGCCATCAACAACCTGAAGGAGATGAACAGTGATAAATGTCTCCTGACAGAAGCATCAACATCTTCCACTGTCTGACGGAGATGAAGGACCAGTCAGTTCATCAGGAGATCCAACAGTTCCTGAAGTCAGAGAACAGATCAAAGAAGAACCTCTCTGAGATCCAGTGCTCAGCTCTGGCCTACATGCTGCACATGTCAGAGCAGTTCTGGACCAGTTGGACCTGAAGAAGTACAACACAACACAGGAGGGACGACGGAGACTGATCCCAGCTGTGAGGAACTGCAGAAAGGCTGAGTGAGTCCAGACATGATCATTCTAATTATTGATCAGTGGATCAGATCAGTAGTTTAGTCAAGTTCAGATAAACACAGTTTTCATTGATTCTCATTCTTCTTAGTTTGACTAAAATTGCAGGTCAGTTATTTTTGACTTTTTGGTTTATTTAAGCTTGATGAAAGTAAATTAAATCAGCTCCAATGATCTTACACTTGAAGCGTACTATATCAACCTTTTAATGTCTTCAGAGGGAGCTACATGCAACCCAATAAATGTCCTCAGGTGATGTTATCTCAAGACTCTGCCCACACTGACTCAGGTGACAAGTTTGAAAAACATATCAGAAGTTAGAAAGAAGCAAAGCAGACATCTGAAGTCCTGATGACCATGAAGGTCACACTGAGTCAGAGAAGATGAGGTGAACCAAAGAGGTTCATCATACTGTCATGTCCTGTCATCAGATGCATCGACTGTGTTTTTAATATGGTCTACTATAGTTCTGACAGGTTTAATATTTTCTCTCATCACAGACTTGTTGGTTGTGGACTCTCAGAGACTCACTGTGAAATTGTGGCCTCAGCTCTGAAGTCCAACCCCTCCTACCTGAGACTGCTGGACCTGAGCTACAACAACCTGCAGGATTCAGGAGTGAAGGTTCTGTGTGCTGGACTGGAGAGTCCAAACTGTAGACTGGAGACTCTGAGGTCAGTTCACTGACTGGACATTTTGTCTTTATTCAGTTCAAATGTTTGAAGGTTCAGTTCGTCATTGGTTTGTGTATCTGTATGGAGCTACTCAGCTCCAAAGTCAGACAAAGTAGAGTACAACATGTATGTTCTGAGTGTTGACATGAAGAGCTGTATGATTATTGTGCTGACATGTGGATGATGTGTGAAGAAGCCAGACCATATTATGATGACCCACATTAGGAGAACAAAGAACAAAGTCTCTCTCCTCATTTTAGACACTGAATTGACACATCTGGTCTATTACTATTGATTTCATCTACTTTTTTATTCTTCATACAGAATGGACACCTGCGACCTGTTAAAGATCAGCTGTTCTTTTCTGGTCTCAGCTCTGAAGTCCAACCCCTCCCATCTGAGAGAACTGGACCTGAGCTACAACAACCTGCAGGATTCAGGAGTGAAGGATCTGAGTGGTTTTCTGGAGAGTCCAGACTGTAGACTGGAGAATCTGAGGTCAGACTCCATGTTTTATTTCTGTGCTCAGATGAATGTGATGTGAAACTTGTGTTGACACTGAGCTGCAGACATGAGGCTGATATTCTACTGATCCACACTGAGGATCTCCATGGTGACGTCTGTTTTCTTCTCTGATTTCAGTAGTTACCTTGTCCTAGACCAATCTTCCTTATTCTTTATTCAGATTGGAGGGCTGCAGTTTGTCAAAGATCAGCTGTTCTTCTCTGGTCTCAGCTCTGAGGTCCAACCCCTCCCACCTGAGACACCTGGAGCTGACCTCCAACAAGCTGCAGGATTCAGGAGTGAAGGATCTGAGTGGTTTTCTGGAGAGTCCAGACTGTAGACTGGAGACTCTGAGGTCAGTTCACTGACTGTTACTGTTGTAGATCTTAGATCTTTATCCCACAACTGAACCTGATTGATCTTCACAAAGAACTTGAATTATTGACTTTGATGTGATGAATGAAGGACATTTGAAATAGTTGTTGTCTCATGTTTCCAGTTGTTCTTCTCTCCCACCGAGAATGAGTCTTCTCTTTCAGCTCATTTCACTCAGTCCTTATCAATAATGTCTGTTCACATCACTTCAACCTTCACAACTCACACACTCCTTTTTCTCGCAGCATGTGTGTGGTTTTGGTTTCCTCAGAACATGATGAAAACAGACCTTAGTCCTGAATCAGGACTGTATCTTTAAATCTGATCCAGTTCAGTCCTGAATCAAAGTGTTGGAGTCAGTGTTTAGTCCAACATGTCTGATTAGATATTGATTCTACATTGACAGATTGTCCTGAGGTCAGAAGCAGCTGTTGAGCTCTATGAGCTCTATGAATGTTGTGCTGACATATGGATGGTGTGTAGAAGGCCACATTATTTCACAATAACAGAAGCAAGCAAGCAAGTCCACTGACTCATTTCAGACACTGATCATTGATCAGGATACATCTGATTGATTATCAATAGTTTCATGTACTTCTGTTATTCTTCATTCAGATTGGAGCGCTGCAGTTTGTCAGAGATCAGCTGTTCTTCTCTGGCCTCAGCTCTGAAGTCCAACCCCTCCCACCTGACATTCCTGAACCTGAGTGACAACAACCTGCAGGATTCAGACCTGAAAGATCTCCATGCTCTTGTGAAGAGTCCAGACTGCAGACTGGAGACTCTGAGGTCAGTAACAGTGCAGAGTCAGTCCATGCTGCACTCAGCAGTATTGTAGTAAACTGAGTTGATCAGTGATGATCAGTGCACTGATGTTCCTCTGGGATGTTTCTGTGTGAAGGTCCACATGATGGAGACTCATTCTTACTGGCAGGCTTCATCCTCCACAGGAAGAGAAGTCTTCATCACTCATCACCACAGCAACAGTCAAACCAGCCCAGTGTTTCCATGGACCGAAAGCCTCATGCCAAAACAGCGCCACCCCAGAAATCCAGCACCATGCCGGAGAACATTAAGCCCTGCCTCCCCCTTCCATTCATACACTGACCCTTCGACAAGACACAGTTGGAGCCGTCACCATAGCGTGACTCCCAGGTTACGACTGCAACATGTCGGAGGTGGCCGTCAACGTCAGCCATTGACACGCTAATCCTAAAAGACTTAACTCGCCTGTTCACTTGTCTGTGTGGGAGTTTTTCAGGTTCTGTAAAGTGTCCCAGGTGGAGTTGGACATTCCCGCTAACAGGCACCCCATAAACAAAAGCAATATTTCTCGCTGCAGCAGCCTCAGGTTCAATTCAACCTGACAGCCCTTTGCTGCAAGTCATTCCCCCTCTCTCTCGCCACATTACCTGTCTCTTTCCAGCTGTCCTGTCAAAATGAAGGCATAAAAGCCCCAAAAAAATACTTAAAAAAAAAAAAAGAAGGTATCTGTCTACATCACCCTGAAGATTTTGCCACAGCAGAGAGTCAGTTGAATAATTAGAGAAAGTTAATGTTACAGTCAGGTCTTACCTCTACTGTTTTGTCTCTACACCTCCTTAAGCCAGGATCAGACAACACGATTTTTTGTCTTTCATGATGGTGTCCTTGTCAGATTAAACGCTCACAGTGGCATAAATTCTTGACGTGACTTGGCGACACTACAAGTATCACCCCGTCCAATCATCATTCACGACTGATCACGACCCTGCGCGAGTCCTTAGGTCACTGGGGCGGCGTCACAACAAACTGTCAATCACAGCTAATGTAGCACTGTGTGTGATGCTTGCGGTCTTTAGCTCAGACGCGAAAAAGAAAAGGACGAAAAAAACAATGGTGGAGCCGTTCCTGGTTCTGGTGAAGACGACATTATGGACTGTCTGTCCTTCAGAGAGAACGTGAGTGATAACGAATGTGGTCACCTCAAAACTTACATTGCTCACATGAAGAATGTGCCTCCACTGTGTGTAAACAATGTGTCAGAGCGCTCTGTCATACTATTGGTCAATGCCAGAGTTCACATCGTAGGAGATGTCAGACTAGGCGAAGACATTCAAAAATTTCTAACATGCTAGACTTTCCGTTGGGGCATCGTAGAGAGTCCTAGACGCAAAATCACTGTTCGTCCGTTATGTTGCACTAGATGGCCTGAAATCATGTAGTCTGATCCTGCCTTTACACATGTTTTTTGACTGTAAGTCATGTGCCAAAAAGAGGCAAAGCACGCCATAAATAAAGTTAAAGATGAATTTGATTGATTGTACCATTATTTATCATCATTTGCCATGAATATTTTTGTTAATGTCATGATAAGATCATTATCATGACATTTTTTGCCCATGATAATTGTGAAGTGAAAATTAGATATTGTGACCTCCTCACCTCCCAGTCACATTGACCCGTCACACCATCTCTACACAGCAGCTGATCGGGATATGACTGGTCCTCCTTCACATGTCATCGTCTAATGTTTGTGCTCACTGTGTTTGTGTCAGTAGTGAGTTCACAGGAATCAAAACGCAGCCGCCGTTATTGATCATTTGATCAGCCATTAAGAGTTTGATTATCTGAGGCCTGTGCTATGAAGCTGGTTCAACATATGGAGGGATAAAACTTAAAATTAAAAAACTGCTGTATGGTGTATAAAGCTCTACCTTAAGGGTAAGTTCAAACAGGTTCAGATCTAGGAGAGTCTGGACTCAGATTCATCAAGAAAAATAAAAATTATATTTCTGTAATAAGTGAAGAGAAGTGACAGTCATAGGTCAACATGGCCCTGTTTCAGAAAGCAGGGTTAACAATCTCTGAGTTAAAACCTGAACTCTGGGTTGACTAACCCTGAGCTGTAAAATTCAGAGGGTTCGGTTTCAGTTTCAGAAGAGGTGATAACAGTTAGTCTGACCCTGAGTTGAGCTTGCACACGAGGAGATAAAAAGCCCTCATCTGTGGAACAAAGATAACATGATTCACCATGGCAACGAGCGAAAAAAGCCTCGCCCCTCCCACTTCTCACCAGTGGAGTTAAACATGTTTATGAATGCTGACGCAGAACATGAGCACGCATTCTAAAAATTCTAATAATAAATGAAGTCGATTCTGTAGCAGCTGCAAAAGAACTTGAGCTCTGAGTGTTGACCGAGACGATACGTGAGTATTGATCAAAAAAGTTTTATCACGAGTGTTATACTAAGTCAATTCTGTGTGTGTTTGCGCAGGTGCAACTCAACAGGCACAAAACCAAGTAAAGATGAAATATAGTTTGGCCAGGTGCAGTCATGATGGTGTTTAACCTGCATTCAGCATGTGATATCAGAATTTGTATAATAAAATAAATGTTGTTAAATCTTTTCAGCAAAAAAAAATCAAACTTACAGCTTTCCCAACCTGCCAGTATTTAATATGCTACTGTCTATTTAAAAGCAACACATGTCTTTACACATATGATCTCCAGATGTGTGTTTACTGGATATGTTTGATAAGTTTGTCTCCATTAAAACATGACAGGGTTGTGTGTGTAGCATCGAATGTCCGTGTCCGTGGACACATGCTTATATGAAAAAAAAAAAAAAAAAAAAAAAAAAAAAATATATATATATATATATATATATATAGTCATAAAGAGAGAAGAGAGAAGAGAAAGTCGTACAGAGAGACAGAGAGAAAGAGAGAGAGAAAAAGTACAATTTTCTCTGAGCTGCGTGCGTGTCCACAATGTGAGCAAATAATCCTCCTCTGACGCTTCAATATCACGTGGTTGTTCCACGAAAATAACACACCCTATCTGCCACAGCATTCAGTCTGCAGGCTTCAGATAAGGAGGAGAAACTCAGGGTTAGTTGAAGAAAACCTGCCAGGGAGCATGTGAGGTTCACGCAGTATGTTGCCATGGTAACTGACTCAGAGTCAAGCTGAAGTGGATTTGTGAGTCAGTTTTTCTGTCCTTACATAGAGCGGTCTGCCTCAGTCTGTCTTGTCATGTCTTAGTGACACCTTGATAGAACTTGTTCAAACGTTCACTTGGATTCAAAGACTAACTGATATGACTTTGGTAGTCAATGATCAAAGGTCATGGTGGTAGAATAAACAGGGAATTCTATTTTTTTTTTTTTTTTTGAGTGTGACATGTCATCTCAGAGTCAGTGTTACTGGTTTCCCTCTCAAACTGACTGAAGTCCTGAAGATGAATGTTCGTGTGGAGGAAGCAGAGAGAGAGGGAGCAGAGACTCCAGGATCCATCTGTCTGACTATGAAGAGTGACGGGTCCAAAGACTGGTTACCTCCAGACCTCAGTCCTGGACCTGGACCCTCAGAGTCACAGTAAGAGAGCTGCTACAAACATATGAACAGATTTTTGAGTGAGAGGGACTTAATTCACTGTGTTTCAGGTTTACAGTGAAATCAAGTGTTATCCATTTGAAATAATGGAATGTATTTGGTTCACAATGAAACTGTGTTGGGACTAGTAATTGAGAACTGATCAGTGATTGATGTGATATGAACAAAAACATGTTTGTGTTTGCAGAGGTCAGAACCACAAACTGAGAGCAGAGTCTCCAGGATCCATCTGTCTGTCTATGAAGAGTGACGGGTCTAAAGACTGGTTACCTCCAGACCTCAGTCCTGAACCTGGACCCACAGAGTCACAGTAAGAGACAGTTTCTACTGTAAACTGGAAGTGGACAACCAATCAGAGCACAGATGTGGACCTGTGACTGTGACAAGTTAGTGATACAGAACTGTCTTGACAGAGAGAAGAGGAGTGGTGTCTCTGTGGACGAGCAGCTGTCCTGCTGTGGTCTCTGTCTGGACGTCCTGAAGGATCCAGTCTCCACCAGCTGTGGACACTGGTTCTGCAGACAGTGCTTCACCTCATACTGGGACCAGTCTGATTCTTCAAGACACCCCTCTTGTCCCCAGTGTAGAGACAGACCCAGAAGAGGAGGTGAGCTGCAGACAGCCAATCAGAGCAGCTGTGCACAAAGTGAGAATGAACATCTGTCTGCTGATGTGCTCATTTCTGAAAGCAGGACCTGTTGTTTTCTACAGAGTCATTGTTCCATCACACAGCACTGACATTTAAGATGATGATCAACAGCACAACATTCAAAGCTTTTCTTTGTGTCTGTAGTTTTTCTGTAGCTGATGAAAAGAATCCCATCAGATTGTCAGACTCTCTGTCTTCAGTCTGACTCTGTCTCTTCTCTCTCAGCAGATGGTGGTCTGCAGGAGCTTTTAGATCAACATAAGATCAGTGTGAGGAGCAGATGTGAACAAGTGACTGAAGGAACTGATGGAAGAGGAAGTGGAACCCTCCTCAACAGGGTCTTCACTGAGCTCTACATCACAGAGGGACAGAGTGAAGAGGTTAATACCCAACATGAGGTGAGACAGCTGGAGACAACGTCCAAGAAGAAGAACACCCTCCATGACACTCCAATCAAGTGCAACGACATCTTTAAAGACTTCCCTGTCCAACAGAGAGACAATGTCTCTAAAGTCTCACCTGTCCAACAGAGAAAAGACATTTCTAAAGACTCCACTGTCAAACTGCGACACAATATGTCTAAATATTTTAAACTGCAACAGAGACAGAATGTCTCTAAAGCTTCACCTGTCCAACAGAGAGACAATGTCTCTACAGTCTCACCTGTCCAACAGAGACCCATCAGAGTGGTTCTGACCAATGGCGTCGCTGGTATTGGAAAAACATTCTCGGTGCAGAAGTTCACTCTGGACTGGGCAGAGGGCTTGGAGAACCAAGATGTCAGTCTGCTGCTTCTGCTTTCGTTCAGGGAGCTGAACCTCATCAGAGATCAGCAGCTGAGTCTTCTCAGGCTGCTCCATGTTTTCCATCCAACATTACAGAAGGTCACAGCAGAGCAGCTGGCTGTCTGTAAACTTCTCTTCATCTTTGACGGCCTGGATGAAAGCCGACTGTCACTGGACTTCAACAACAGGGAGGTTGTGTCTGATGTCACACAGACGTCATCAGTCAACGTGCTGCTGACAAACCTCATCCAGGGGAATCTGCTTCCCAGGGCTCTGGTCTGGATCACCTCCAGATCTGCAGCAGCCAATCAGATCCCACCTACATTGGTTGACAGGGTAACAGAGGTCCGAGGCTTCACTGATGCCCAGAAGGAGGAGTACTTCAGGAGGAGGTCCAGTGATGAAGATCTGTCCAGAAGAATGATGTCACACATCAAGACGTCCAGGAGCCTCCACATCATGTGTCAAGTCCCAGTCTTCTGCTGGATCAGTGCTACAGTTCTGGAGCACATGTTGACCACAGAGCAGAGAGGAGAGCTGCCCAAGACCATGACTGACCTGTTCTCACACTTCCTGTTGGTCCAGACAATGAGGAAGAAGAACAAATATGATGAGGGACATGAGACCAGTCCACAGGAGCTGACGGAGGCCGACAGGGAAGTTCTTCTGAAGCTGGGGAGGCTGGCGTTTGAACATTTGGAGAAAGGAAACATCATGTTCTACCAAGAAGACCTGGAGCAGTGTGGTCTTGATGTCACAGAGGCCTTGGTGAACTCAGGACTCTGTACTGAGATCTTCAAAAGAGAGAGTGTGATCTTCCAGAAAACAGTCTACTGCTTTGTTCATCTGAGTGTTCAGGAGTTTCTGGCTGCAGTCTACATGTTCCACTGTTACGCCAACAGCAACACACAGGTCCTGAACAACTTCCTGGGAGAACAACATGTTGATTTATCCCTGGATCACTTCCTGAGGAGAGCTATGGAGAAATCCCTGAGAAGTCAAAATGGTCACCTGGACCTGTTTGTTCGCTTCCTTCATGGCCTCTCTCTGGAGTCCAACCAGAGGCTGTTAGGAGGTCTGCTGGGTCAGAGAGAGAACAGTCCAGAAACCATCCAGAGAGCCATCAACAACCTGAAGGAGATGAACAGTGATGAAATGTCTCCTGACAGAAGCATCAACATCTTCCACTGTCTGACGGAGATGAAGGACCAGTCAGTTCATCAGGACATCCAACAGTTCCTGAAGTCAGAGAACAGATCAGAGAAGGAACTCTCTGGGATCCAGTGCTCAGCTCTGGCCTACATGCTGCAGATGTCAGAGCAGGTTCTGGATGAGTTGAACCTGAAGAAATACAACACATCACAGGAGGGACGACGGAGACTGATCCCAGCTGTAAGGAACTGCAGAAAGGCTGAGTGAGTCCAGACATGATCATTCTAATTATTGATCAGTGGATCAGATCAGTAGTTTAGTCAAGTTCAGATAAACACAGTTTTCATTGATTCTCATTCTTCTTAGTTTGACTTCAATTTTTATTCTGGCGGTGTTCTAAAAGTTGTGAGTAGATTCTTCATGTGGTTGTGAAAGTATTGTTTAAGTGAAATTGGTGTGTTTTCTTTTTATTTTGACTTTTTGGTTTAATCAAACCTGATGAAACAAATCAGAGCAGCTCCACTGATCTTACACCTCAGTGTTTCCAGGTGGTAGTAAGACTACACAAGTGAAGTGTAACATAATCCTCTAATGTCTTCAGAGGGAGCTACATGCAGCCTGATACATTTCCTCAGGCAATGTTTTAAACAGACTCCACCCATAATGACTCAGGTGACAAGTTGAAAAACATACAAGGAGTTAGAAAGAAGTAAAGTAGACATCTGTAGTCAGAGATGACTGATGAGCATAGAGGTCAGAACTCAGTCGGAGAAGATGAGGTGAACCACAGATGTTCATCACGCCCTGTCATCAGATGCATCAACTGTGTTTTCCTACAATTTAAAGCTGATTTTTATTCTGACAGGTTTTATATTTTCTCTCATCACAGACTTGCTGGTTGTGGACTCTCAGAGACTCACTGTGAAATTGTGGCCTCAGCTCTGAAGTCCAACCCCTCCTACCTGACACAACTGGACCTGAGCCGCAACTGCAACCTGCAGGATTCAGGTGTGAAGGTTCTGTGTTCCGGACTGGAGAGTCCAAACTGTAAACTGGAGACTCTGAGGTCAGTTCACTGACTGGAGCTGTTGTAGTTTTGTCTTCATTCAGTTCAAATGTTTGAAGGTTCAGTTTTTCAGTTGTTTGTATAAATCTACTCAGCTCCAAACAACATTATCAGTCAATAGTGGACAGAGTCCACCATGTCTGATCAGATATTGATTCTATATTGACAAACTGTCCTGAGGTCATCAGCAGCTGATGAATCTGTGTTGACATGAAAGACCGGTATGAATATTCTGCTGACATGTGGATGATGTCTGCAGAAGCCTGACCACGTTCTCCACATGACCCCCCATTTTAGACACTGAACATTAACTGGTGCGCATCTGATCAATATCAGTGATTTAATCTACTTCTTTTATTCTTTATTCAGAATGGACACCTGCAGTTTGTCAGAGATCAGCTGTTCTTCTCTGGGCTCAGCTCTGAAGTCCAACCCCTCTCACCTGAGACTCCTGGACCTGAGCAACAACAAGCTGCAGGATTCAGCAGTGAAGGGTCTGAGTGGTTTTCTGGAGAGTCCAGACTGTAGACTGGAGACTCTGATGTGAGTTCACTGTTACTGTTGTAGATCTTAGATCTTTATCCCACAACTGAACCTGATTGATCTTCACAAAGAACTTGAATCATTGACTTTGATGTGATGAATGAAGGACATTTGAAAAAGCTGTTTCCAAGAAAGACCTGAGTCCTGGATCAGAACTAGATCTTTGAATTCTGATCCAGTTCATCCAGACACTGATCAGTAACTGGCACACATCTGATCAATTATCAGTGACTTCATCTACTATTTTTATTCTTTATTCAGGTTGGAGGGCTGCAGTTTGTCAAAGATCAGCTGTTCTTCTCTGGGCTCAGCTCTGAAGTCCAACCCCTCCCACCTGAAACACCTGGACCTCAGCAACAACGGCCTGCAGGATTCAGACCTGAAAGATCTCCGTGGTCTTATGGAAAGTCCAGACTGTAGACTGGAGACTCTGAGGTCAGTAAGGGGGAAGAGTCAGCCAATGCTGCTCTCAGCAGCACTGTAGAAAACTTGTTAAGTGAGTTGATTGGTGATGATCAGTGCACTGATGCTCCTCTGTGATGTTCCTGTGTGAAGGTCCGCATGATGGAGACTCATTCTTCCTGACAGCCTTCATCATCCCCAGGAAGAGAAGTCTTCATCACTCATCACCACGGCAACAGTCAAAACCAGACCAGTGTTTCTGCTGGGACCACTTCTTGGCAAAATTTCAGCATTACAAAATAAGAGTGCACTCCATCAACAATTCTGACTGTGTATTTGAATTGTAAAGTCCGAAAATGATCTTGACTGTAGGATGTAGGTGGAGGTCTCCAAACTTCTGTGAAGTTTCCTTAAACAAGCGTTACATGTTCCAATAGAGATCCAGCAGGGGGCAACATTTGTTCAGTGTGTGCTGGGGTCCAGTGATGAGGATCTGATCCAGTTTCCCCTCCATTCTCACAGCTGATGTCACTGGGAGAGAAATAAGTCCTGAACCAGTCAAGAGTTCAGACTGGGAGCTGTGGTCTGTGACTGAGCCACCTCTTCTGTGCATTCCAGAGCTTTCAGAATAAGTCTTCAGCACATTTTATATGACTGGGGCAGTCACAGATGACTACAGAACCCCTAAAGTCTTGGAAGGTGATATCTGTTTTTTATCTTATGTACACAAAATTGAAAATATCATTTGGTATGTCTTAAGGGACTCTGTAGAAGACAGAGTAAACATGATATTTACTACATTTTACTACAATTGTTGACATAACTAAGACCAAAGATAAGTCTTTCCCAAGCTAAGAAACAAGTGTTGGCATTAGCATTAGCCCTGCTCATAACAACGAGAAGGAGCCCTGCTCAGTGTGCTGCCACATTGTTTGTCTTCCAGCCTAAGAACACAAGCATATTGAACTCCTTGTATTTAGAGTGAACGAATGCCAAACAACAAGCACCAGCAATAAAAATCACAGCCACCACAGAGAACATCTGTGGATTTACAAAACTGTAACTGTGAGCAGAAACAACTGTAGCACAGTGTATAGTTGAATATGGTAACACAAGGCCATCTTACAAAATAATCTGTCACAGGCTACATTGTTTGTGTCACTCCTCTCACCAGCTCTTACCACTGCCTCTCACTGACTGTTCAGTGACTGTGACTGTTCTCTCACCTCTCCTTCACTCTCCGCTCCTGTCATCCTCTGTAATATTCCCTCCTTGTCTCCTCTGTCCCTCCTCCTCTGTTCTCTACTCTTCTGCTGGTTGGTGCCTCCCAAACCAAACAAATTAGGGGCGTAGCGTGATGACAAAGAGTCACACATGTTGCGTTTATGTGCATGAGAAATTCGAGCTTCTTTTCTAAGCCATCAGAATGAACCATAGACTGTATAAAAAGCGAGTGTTATGTTACATTGGATTATGTTCATGTTTTTTAATCTAATTCTTCGTTTAAACCCTGACAAATAACAGTTAATCTAATAAAGTGTATTGTTGTGGTTGTTAATAAAGGATTTGCATTATTCCTCTGTGAGAGGAATGACTCTTGATGACTCTCCATCTTTAACTTAACCAGTGTCTAAGTGAACAAACACGTGTGCTGGCAGATTCATCAGAGCCAAACCTCCACTTTTGTAACAGTAATGAACTTTTCCAAGTGGACAGACTGATTGGAGACGAGCAGCAGGTGTTTGGCATGAACCAATCAAGGCACAGTCAGCTGGTTGCCAGGACACCTGAACAAAAACAGAGGTCCAGTCTCAAACTGTCAGTAAAAACTGAAATTCAAAATTGGGCTGTAAAAGAAAACACTGAAATGTAAAACTAATGGCAATGGATGGGCTATTAACTTAAAAAAAAAAAAAAAAAGTTACAATCCTGTGACCTCAAGCACCATTGTCATTAACTGTCTTTATCTTTTCAAGCAAACTTTCAGTGGGTGAAGTGAAACATCTCAGTACTCTTAAGATTCAAAGTTATGCTTTTATTGTGAAAATACAACAATCTGAGGGTCACAATCTAAAGAAAGTCTGCGTTAAGTATAGCTTTAAATGACTTTACATGAACATTTACAAGAGATCAAACAGATATACAGACTGAACTCTGTTCGACAGTGTGTCTTTTAAGTCTGACTACTCCTCTCAACACAGAGACACTGAGGAACCTGAGCAATAGGGAGCAAACCCAGGATACAGACGTTCAGTGAAGGTGGTGTTGAAGGTGTGGAAGTGGATCAGTGAGTCAGAAGAGACTCTGTAGTAAGACAGAGTACCAGCAGGACAGTCCACATACACTGCTGCAACACTGTTAAAGTCGGAGGAGGAGGAGGATGAGATTGGTTTTGCATGTCATTGTGCCAGATGTAGTAACCATCATCAGAACCTCTCAGACTCCAGGAGTGATTGTTCAGTCCAAACACGTGGTCAGAGCTGTTTCCTTTCTTGATTATACTTCTGTAACTCACAGACATGAGAACCATTCCCTAGTCTGGTTTCACTGACTCACTCTGGGTTTGACAACTCCCAACTCTGGTTGGCTTCTGGCTGGCTTCATGTTCATGTTATCATCGCACCCATCTCAAATACTTTGGTTTCTGGTAGTCTGAGCATGAACTTCACTCTCTCACTCTCTCTTTCTCTCTGTGTGTAATATGCAGTGGGAGTGGGATTTCCTGTAAATAGGAGAGGGAGGAGTCATTGAAACTGCAGGTGTTCTTTTTTTTTTTAAAGGCCATTTTACTGTGGAAAGAAACAGAGGGGAACATAGATCTGAGGAAGGTGAGTGTTGACACTCATTTCCTTGGATTCAAAGATGAACTGACACGACTTGGATGGTCACAGATCAAAGGTCATGGTGGTTGGATAAACATTATGCTGAAGTTCTGCTGTTCAGACTTGGATCTTTTTGACTAGATTCTTGTGCATCTCATCCAGCAGTGGAAAGAGTACTGAAAAGTAACAGTACCACTACTTTGATGAAATTTTACTTAAGTCCAAGTAAAAATACTGGTCTAAAAAAAAAGGAGTTAACCACTTTCACCCCGGATTTACTTGAAAATAGAATTTTGCACTAAGTTTGGGCTCCAACGTCTGATAGATGAGCGATTACACTACACTTTAAGACCCATAACACCTTTAAACAGTTATAGGAACTACTCTCCAAACGCACTTGTCACTGTACCCACAGTGTAGTTAGTTTGGACTCACCATTCACTCATGAGGCTCTGTTGCAGTTGAAGTTCCTCTCTGCATTGATCGGGGAAACAGAGAGATCCAGGGCAGGGAGGGGTGCTGCCAGTAGACCAGACTCTGCTGGAAGGAGCAGCGCAGCTCTGAGCAGGACCTGGGATCCTGCAGATTGGATCACACTTAGTACCTGTTCCTGAAGACTCACTGTTACATCATATGTAATAATGACACAAAAATGGTACCTGTAGGCCCTGAGGTAGGGGGTTAAACTGAGCTCTGCAGTGCTGGCTCAGACCCAGAGCTTCCTCCTGGGCTTTGGGCTGTTCGGCCCAGGACAGGGAGAGAGGGGAGGTGAAGAGGAGGCGAGTCTTCAGGCTCCAGTCTGCTGGATACTCCATGACGACAGAAGGAGCTACAGAACCAGCGGTGACAGCCGGAGGACTCTGGAAAGAGGACAGTTTGAACACCTGAACATGTCCAACTAAAAAATACATTGATACAAGTATAAAAGGGACTGAAACAAACCTTCAGCAGTGGAGCTTTAACATGGCCTGGATAACATGGTTTAAAATCAATGATGTCATCCTTTGATGAGTTAGTCATATGGGACACACAGCTGGATACAGGAGAGCATGGTGTCTGATGGATCCTGAAGTAAATAATTAAACAAAGAACACTTCTTGAAACTCACTTTAAAAATATAATGATAATTTAAATTAAATGATACAAAATCGATAACAATTGTAAATAATACTAATGTAAATATCAACTTACTTTTTATCAGGTGTAAAATTGTGGCCACATTCAGGAGAGAGGGAGAACTCAATGAGTTAAGTGAAGAACACCTCACATATTCCTGTAAAATGAAATACAGCATTGAAACTATAAAAGCTCTTCATCAATTTTTGCCTTAAATGATTTGTGTTTTTTTTTCTCTTTAGCACACAGGGTCATGGAACAAATAGTTTTGTTTTCTCTGAGCTTGTATTTCTCTCTCCCCCTCTGTGTGTGTGTGTGCGCGCGCATCTGTGTAAATATCCAGTCAGACTGGTCGGACTGAGTTGTCAGTTCTGTTCTGCTTCAGGTACTTCAGTATGATAGTATTGTTTGTGTAAAAAAAGAACTTGAACTAACTTGAACAAGTTTTAAGTGGTAAACACACACGGCCAGACTAACTCATTACTCATGATCAGAAAATGCAGAGAAGAGAGAGGAGCCAACGAAACTGCAGGCGTTCAGTATTTTTTAGATGACATCAAGTGGACGGAGCAGACAAAGGAAAACTGAGGTCTGAAGCAGGTGAGTGTTAACGCATTATTATTATCATCATCAGAGTGTCAGAGAGTCACTTTGTCCATCCTTACGTATGTACGTCTGTCTCCGTGTCCTGGATGCGATATATTACTAATACCTTGACAGAACTTCAAATATTCCCCCTCCCAAAGATGACCTGTTATGACTTTGGTGGTCATAGATCAAAGTTCATGGTGATTGGATAAATATATAGTTCTAGTTCATTCTTAGTGTTTTTGGGTGTGACATTTGAACAGACCTTTTTGTTTGGATTCTTATCTCACAGTCAGTGTTACTGGTTTCCCCCTCTGACTGACTATATTCCTGAGGATGAGTGTTCCTGTGGACGAAGACGAGGACAGAGCAGAGTCTCCAGGATCCATCTGTCTGTCTATGAAGAGTCACTGGTCCAAAGAATATCCTCCAGTCTTCAGTCCTGAACCTGGACCCTCACAGTAAGAGAGCTGCTACAAACCTGTGAACCTCCAAACTCTCTCTGTAACCGAGAATAGTGTGTTGATACTAACGCCTGGGGAGGTTTGTTACTTATGAAATGATCATTAAGTCAAACTCACAGTGTCTTCATCAGATCTGACATTAATCAGCGATCTGATCACAGATAATCATACCAAGAATAATCACACCTGCTTCTCAGTTGACAGGTCTTGATCATATCTTATTTCCTGCTTTGTATGGAAAAAAACAGGTGTGTGTTGATTATAGCCAGTCGACAGGTCCGTTGTCAAGGTGAGTGAGAGGGAGACTTAATTCATTGTTCAGCTTTTGCAGTGAAACAGTGAAATGTTTTTACTTCATAGTGAAACTTTGTTGGGACTAAGATTTGAGAATTGATCAGTGATCGATCTAATATGAATAAAAACATCTTTGTGTTTGCAGGAGTCAGAACCACAGACTGAGAGCAGAGTCTCCAGGATCCATCTGTCTGTCTATGAAGAGTGACGGGTCTAAACAAGATCCTCCACTGTTCAGTCCTGAACCTGGACCCTCAGAGTCACAGTAAGAGACGGTTTCTACTGTAAACTGAGCTGAAGATGATTCAGTCATTAGACTCATGTCAAGGAAGTGTTTAACTAATTAACACACAGATGTGGACCTGTGACTGTGACATGTTAGTGACACAGAAATGTCTTGACAGAGAGAAGAGGAGTGGTGTCTCTGTGGACGAGCAGCTGTCCTGCTGTGGTCTCTGTCTGGACGTCCTGAAGGATCCAGTTTCCACCAACTGTGGACACTGGTTCTGCAGACAGTGCTTAACCTTGTACTGGGACCAGTCTGGTTCTTCAGGACAAACCTCCTGTCCCCAGTGTGGACAAAGACCCCAAACAAGAGGTGGACTGCAGACAGCCAATCAGAGCAGCTGTGTACAAAGTGAGAGTGAACATCTGTCTGCTGATGTGCTCATTTCTGAAAGCAGGACCTGTTGTTTTCTACAGAGTCATTGTTCCATCACACAGCACTGACATTTAAGATGATGATCAACAGCACAACATTCAAAGCTTTTCTTTGTGTCTGTAGTTTTTCTGTAGCTGATGAAAAGAATCCCGTCAGATTGTCAGACTCTCTGTCTTCAGTCTGACTCTGTCTCTTCTCTCTCAGCAGATGGTGGTCTGCAGGAGCTTTTAAATCAACATAAGATCAGTGTGAGGAGCAGATGTGAACAAGTGACTGAAGGAACTGATGGAACAGGAAGTGGAACCCTCCTCAACAGGGTCTACACTGAGCTCTACATCACAGAGGGACAGAGTGAAGAGGTTAATACCCAACATGAGGTGAGACAGCTGGAGACAACGTCCAAGAAGAACACCCTCCATGACACTCCAATCAAGTGCAAGGACATCTTTAAAGACTTCCCTGTCCAACAAAGAGAACATGTCTCTACAGACTCACCTGTCCAACAGAGACCCATCAGAGTGGTTCTGACCAACGGCGTCGCTGGCGTTGGAAAAACCTTTTCAGTGCAGAAGTTCACTCTGGATTGGGCAGAGGGCTTAGAGAACCAAGATGTCAGTCTGCTGGTTCTGCTTTCGTTCAGGGAGCTGAACCTGATCAGAGATCAGCAGTTGAGTCTTCTCAGGCTGCTCCATGTTTTCCATTCAACATTACAGAAGGTCACAGCAGAGCAGCTGGCTGTCTGTAAACTTCTCTTCATCTTTGACGGCCTGGATGAAAGCCGACTGTCACTGGACTTCAACAACAGGGAGGTTGTGTCTGATGTCACACAGACGTCATCAGTCAACATGCTGCTGACAAACCTCATCCAGGGCAATCTGCTTCCCAGGGCTCTGGTGTGGATCACCTCCAGACCTGCAGCAGCCAATCAGATCCCTCCTACATGTGTTGACAGGGTAACAGAGGTGCGAGGATTCACTGATGCCCAGAAGGAAGAGTACTTCAGGAGGAGGTCCAGTGATGAAGATCTGTCCAGCAGAATGATCTCTCATATCAAGGCATCCAGGACCCTCCACGTCATGTGTCAAGTCCCAGTCTTCTGCTGGATAAGTGTTACAGTTCTGCAGCACATGCTGACCACAGAGCACAGAGGAGAGCTGCCCAAGACCATGACTGACCTGTTCTCACACTTCCTGCTGGTCCAGACAAAGAGGAAGAAAAACAAGTACTGTGAGGGGCATGAGACAAGTCCACAGGAGCTGATGGAGGCCAACAGGGAAGTTCTTGTGAAGCTGGGGAGGCTGGCGTTTGAACAGCTGAGAAAGGAAACATCATGTTCTACCAAGAAGAGCTGGAGCAGTGTGGTCTTGATGTCACAGAGGCCTTGGTGAACTCAGGACTCACTACTGAGATTTTTAAAAGAGAGAGTGTGATCTTCCAGAAAACAGTCTACTGCTTTGTTCATCTGAGTGTTCAGGAGTTTCTGGCTGCAGTCTACATGTTCCACTGTTACGCCAACAGCAACACACAGGTCCTGGACAACTTCCTGGAAGAACATGTTGGTTTATCCCTGGTTGACTTCCTGAGGAGAGCCATGGAGAAATCCCTCAGAAGTCAAAATGGTCACCTGGACCTGTTTGTCCGCTTCCTTCATGGCCTCGCTCTGGAGTCCAACCAGAGGCTGTTAGGAGGTCTGCTGGGTCAGAGAAAGGACAGTCCAAAAACTATCCGGAGAGTCATCAACAACCTGAAGGAGATGAACAGTGATAAAATGTCTCCTGACAGAAGCATCAACATCTTCCACTGTCTGACAGAGATGAAGGACCAGTCAGTTCATCAGGAGATCCAACAGTTCCTGAAGTCAGAGAACAGATCAGAGAAGAAACTCTCTGAGATCCAGTGCTCAGCTCTGGCCTACATGCTGCAAATGTCAGAGCAGGTTCTGGATGAGTTGGACCTGGAGAAGTACAACACATCAGTGGAGGGACGACAGAGACTGATCCCAGCTGTGAGGAACTGCAGAAAGGCTCGGTGAGTCCAGACATGATCATTATGATTATTGATCAGTGGATCAGATCAGTAGTTTAGTCAAGTTCAGATAAACACAGTTTCCCGTTCTTCTTAGTTTGACTTTAAAAAATTACATTCTTCTTTTGGTTCTTTCAGTTGGTTGTGATTGTTGCTGCTCAGTGACTAAAAAGCTCAGATAAACAGTCTCTCATTATTCTTAGTTGAAAATTACAGGTCAGTTGTCTTCTTTTCTCGGGGTGTTGTAAAAGCTGTGAGCAGATTTTTCATTTTGATTTCAATTTGCTACATGCAGTCTGATAAATGCTCACGCTGACTCAGGTGACAGGTTTGAAAAGAATGAGGAGTTAAGGCCCTTTCACACCGGGGACGTGATGAATAAAAGACACGAAATTCAAAACCATTCACACCGCAGCGACACAAATATGTGACAGCCACGACAATTATAAACCAAAGTTTTGCTTTGCTTGGGTGGTTCTTCACCTGTAAGTTGTGCCTGAAAACTGTTTAACACAACTACTCGTTGGTAATCCCTCACATATTCAACACCTGGTGTGCCACTGTCATGTTACTACCAATTTTACCATATCCAACACAACAGCTCACTGTCTGATCACTGTCCTGACAGCCAAGCTTCATTTCAATGTCTTTGTAAATTGTGTGTCCCTTGTAAAACAAGACAGGGTGCTAAGAGACACAGGTTTTTGACATTGTTGTCATGGTGTTGTGACGCGGGGTTGTGATGTTCCTCCTTTTTATGCTACATGATTCGTTGATGTGTTTATTTGCCAGCTGAAAGCTCTGAAAAAGTGACCTCACTCCCAAAAAAAAATACATACATTTTCGCCACGTAACATTCGATGTCATTGTGAAAGGACTCGTGATGAAAACTGGAGTTTGAAAAAAATACTGACGTGCAAATGATTTGCACGAAAATACGTCCCCGGGGCCTTTAGAAAGAAGTAAGAAGTAAAGCCGAAATCTGTAGTCAGAGATGACTGAGGTCCTGATGAGCAGAAAAGATGAGCTGAACCACAGATGTTCATCACATCATCATGTCCTGTAAGATTTTATTCTGACAGGTTTCATGTTTTCTCTCATCACAGACTTGTTGTTTGTGGACTCTCAGAGACTCACTGTGAAATTGTGGCCTCAGCTCTAAAGTCCAACCCCTCCCACTTGACACACCTGGACCTGAGTGGAAACATGAGCCTAGAAATTTCAGGAGTGAAGGTTCTGTGTGCTGGACTGGAGAGTCCAAACTGTAGACTGGAGACTATGATGTAAGTTTACTGACAGGACCTGTTTTGTCTGTATTTACTTCAGATGTTTGAATATTAAGTTTGTCATTGGCTTGTATATTGTATGGAGCTACTCAGCTCCAAAGTCAGACAAAGTGGATTCTAACATGTCTGATCAGATATTGATTCTATGTTGACAAACTGTTGTGAGGTCAGCAGCAGCTAATGAATCTCTGTTGACTTGAAGAACTATATGATTATTGTGCTGACATGTGGATGATGAGTGTAGAAGCCAGACCATATTATGATGACCCAAAACAGGAAAGTCCATCTAGGACATCTGATCTATTATCAGTGACTTCATCTGTTTTTTGAAACATTTTTTCAGATTAAAGGTCTGCAGTTTGTCAGAGATCAGCTGTATTTCTCTGGTCTCAGCTTTTAAGTCCAACCCCTCCCACATGAGACACCTGGACCTGAGCTACAATGACCTGCAGGATTCAGGAGTGAAGGATCTGAGTGGTTTCCTGGAGAGTCCAGACTGTAGACTGGAGACTCTGAGGTCAGACTCCATGTTTTATTTCTGTGCTCAGATGATTGTGATGTGAAACTTGTGTTGACACTGAGCTGCAGACATGAGGCTGAGGATCTCCATGTTGACGTCTGTTTTCTTCTTCTCTTGTTTCAGTGCAGTTACCTTGTCCTATACTTATCCTCCTTATTCTTTATTCAGATTGATTTGCTGCAGGTTGTCAAAGATCAGCTGTTCTTCTCTGGGCTCAGCTCTGAAGTCCAACCCCTCCTACCTGAGACACCTGGACCTGAGTGGAAACTACCCGCAGGATTCAGGAGTGCAGGATCTGAGTGGTTTCCTGGAGAGTCCAGACTGTAGACTGGAGACTCTGAGGTCAGACTCCATGTTTTATTTCTGTGCTCAGATGAATGTGATGTGAAACTTGTGTTGACACTGAGCTGCAGAAATGAGGCTGATATTATACTGATCCACACTGAGGATCTCCATGTTGACGTCTGTTTTCATCTTCTCTTGTTTCAGTACAGCGACCTTGTCCTCTACTCATCCTCCTTATTCTTAATTCAGATTTGAACACTGCAGTTTGTCAGAGATCAGCTGTTCTTCTCTGGGCTCAGCTCTGAAGTCCAACCCCTCCCACCTGAGAGAACTGGACCTGAGCAACAACAAGCTGCAGGATTCAGGAGTGAAGGATCTAGTGGTTTTCTGGAGAGTCCAGACTGTAGACTGGAGACTCTGAGGTCAGTTCACTGACTGTTACTGTTGTAGATCTTCGATCTTTGTCCCACAACTGAACCTGATTGATCTTCACACACAACTTGAATCATTGACTTTGATGTGATGAATGAAGGACATTTGAAATAGTTGTTGAGTTGTCATGTTTCCAAGAAGGATCTTAGCTCTGGATCAGTACTGGATCCCAAAATCTGATCCAGTTAATTCATGAATCGAAGTGTTGGAGTCAGTGTTTAGTCCAACATGTCTAATCAGATATTGATTCTATATTGACAGACTGTCTGATGAATGTTTGTTGAGCTGTATGAATGCTGTGATGACATGTGGATGAAGCCAGACATAGACCCCATCTAGTCATTGTAGACACTGATCATTGATCAGAAAATATCTAATTATCAATGATTTTATCTGCTTATTCTTTATTTAGATTGAAGAGCTGCAGTTTGTCAAAGATCAGCTGTTCTTCTCTGGTCTCAGCTCTAAAGTCAAACCCCTCCCACCTGAGAGAACTGGACCTGAGCTCCAACAAGCTGCAGGATTCAGACCTGAAAGATCTCCGTGGTCTCGTGGGGAGTCCAGACTGTAGACTAAAGATTCTGAGGTCAGTAACAGGGCGGAGTCAGTTCCTGCTGATCTTAACAGGATTGTAGTAAACTCAATTGAACAGTGATGATCAGTGCACTGATGTTTCTGTGTGATGTTTCTGTGTGAAGGTCCACATGAAGGAGACTCATTTTTACTGCTGGGCTTCATCGTCCACAGGAAGAGAAGTCTTTATCACTCATCACCACAGCAACAGTCAAAACCAGACCAGTGTTTCTGCTGGAGCCACCTCCCATCAAATCTGGACCTTACAATATAAGAGCGCACTCCATCATCAACTCTGATTGTACAATTGAATTGTAAAGTCAGAAAATGGATTAGGTGGAGGATCTAGATTTTCGTGGCTGTACATGTTCAAATATACAAGAGACAGTTTCTAAATGTTTCTCAGATGATCAAATTCCACAAACTTGGTGCTGCTCAGAATTTCCATGGAGTCTCCTCAAACAGGGATCACATGTTCCACTAGACATCCAGCAGAGGGCAGTGTTTGCTCAGCTTGTGCTTGGATCCAGAGATGAGGATCTAATCCAATTTCCCCTCCAGTCACACAGCTGATGTCAGAGAAATAACTCCTGAACCAGTCAGGAGTTCACACTGGGAGCTGTGGCCTCTGATTGGACCACCTCGTCTGTGTATTCCATCACTTTCAGAATGAGTACTGAGCACATCAGGCATGATAACTGACTACCGAACTCCTAAAGTCTTGCAAAGTGATATCTTTTTTTATCTTATGTGCACAAGATAGAAAATATCATCCGGTATGTCTTTGGGAACAGAACAAATATTTCGTTAACATCACTAATAGCAAAGATACATCTTTCCCAAACGTTGGCATTAGCCATAACCCTGCTAATAACAACAAGAAGGAGGCCCGGTCCTTGGCACATTTGTCTTCTAGGCTAAGGATCTTTAAATGGCCAAAGACCTGTCTAGAAAATAAGTCAGAGAAAGAATAGTAAGGAAAAACAGGAAAAAAAAACATCACAAAAAGATGTTCAATTGTGAACCTAATTTCATTCTTTTAAATAGCAACAGCAACGGAATTATACTTTTCTCGGTTAAAATTAAACTGTGACACAACACCAACAAATAATACTACAATAAATACAGAACGCACAAAATATGTAATATAAAAGTCACATACCTTCGCTGAAAGTTGAAAAATGTTGTATATTTACTTCACACTGGAGCAGCCATGTTCCCGCTGACGTAATTGCGCAGCATGAAATGTTATCGCCTCACGCGAGAAGATAGATGTACCCGGGAAAGCTTAGCGCGAGAGCGTGCAAAGCAGTTTCTTACACGAAAGATATCTTACACGAAAGAGTAAAATCTTACACGAAAGAGTAAAATTATGAAAATATGAAAAGGTTAAACAGAACAGAATGAAACATTAAAATGTGCGTGTGTGTTTTTTTTTTGTTTTTTGTTTTGCTCCCCCAGTTTTTGCAAGTTTCCGCAATTTCATCGCATAAAATTACGTTACACCCCGCTTATAAAAGTGTGTTAAAACCATGTTATTAATGTTTATCATACAACAACGCAAACTTGTATTTTGAACGAACAAATGCCAAATCATAGCCAATATATCTGTGGATTTACGGTACACAGCGAAAAACGTTTGTGATAATTCGAATCACATATACATAACTTGTGTATCACTCCTCTCACCAACTATAACCACTGTCTCTCACTCACTCTTAAGTGTCTTCTCTTTCCTCTCCTCTCCTTCACTCTCCACTGCTGTCATCCTCTCCACTCCTCTGAGGGCTCCGTTGAATCTGCTAGAACTACCACACACACACACACACACACACACACACGCTAAAACTACAGGTATAACTGACATAATAAAAACAAAAAAAAATAGTTTGTCTCTATTACCTTGTTGAAAACAATCCCGCCTCGGATGACGCAGCCGCCGCCGCCCGCCCCTTTAGCACCGCTTCATTCTTCATCCCTTCGTCTTCATTCTCCATGTCTGGCACCATCACTCTATCCTCCACGCCAGCGTTTGAAGGTCTCTATGAACCGCCCCCGACACCGCCACCATCCACTGTCACTCGTTTTTTCGGAAAAACAACAGTAAAGCGGTCCGTTATGCTAACTCGCTAACTAGCGGCTATGCACCAAGCACTGCTAACGTCAACGTCAAATCTCGCGTGCCGTCTGCGTGCCAACCAGCCAATGTAATCGCACGACACAGGAGCAGCAAAGTAAATATCTTATATATCTTATATATATATAAGTATAATCTTGTCAGGGTTGTTTCCTATGATTGTTACATATTTTAAAGTCAGAGAGATGTGTCATATACTCATGCTATAGTTTTTATTCCATAAATATTCCGAGGGGAGGCGGGGCAAAGGGGGGAGACCAGCCATTTACAGGCGGGGCTTAACACCTTCTCTGTCTCTAATTGGCTGCTTACGCTTCAACTTTATTAGTTTGGAAAAGCACAGGGCTGCGTTCAATGACAAAACGTCAAGAGGCGTTCATTTAACGTTAGAAACAAAAGAAGGGCAGCCTCTGCTTAATTCTTTGTTAGTTTGTAAACCACACATCCGTATTGTTTGTACATTCAATCCAATATGAATATTAAAGAAGAAAATCCAATAAAGAGGAAAAAAATGAATTAATATTTACACAAATAAATAAATAAGACTCCTGTGATTTTTCTGTTGTCACCATCATCACCATCCTCACCCTTATGTCACAGTGATTAATAGGACATTATGTAAATTCTGGCTGCCTGTTAATTTGTCATTACTTTGGGTCATCAATCACACCTGAAGCTCAGCCAGGCACCAAACCATGGCTGCTGTTAGGAAATCAATTCTTGTCTCTGCTGGTTGGCTGCAGAGAGAAAACTGGGACCTTTAGCATCAGAGCAGTGATTCACTGGTGGTAAATGACTGCTAATGACTTTGATTGGAATGTTTTTGGATCTACATATAGAATCAATAGGCTTCTTATTAGTATTGCTTAAACGTTGTTTAATTAAATTTGTAACAGTGGGAAACTATTTCAGCAAACATGTAAAATCAGTCATCTGGCTTTATATCTTATCTTGTAGCAGGATTTAAACTTTCAGTTTTAAAGGTTACACTGGGATGTCTGATAAAACTATCCCACTAGATGGCACTATTGCCTAAGTCTACACGACCACCCTGTACAAGCCTTCATAGGCTCTGAACTCATCTTTTGCACAAAGCAGTTTAGTTCTTGGCCATCTTACACCAGACTGTGGTGCAATGAATTCTGGGAAAAATAAGACTTTAAATTCACTGTATACTTTTTCCGAAGTAAAAGGAGGTGCTGCACTCTGTTAACCAGTTGCTTGCCCTCAGTTGTCACAGCTGTGATATTTACAGATTATTTCAGATCAGCATTTTGGATTTTCTTGACACCCACTCATCCAAAAACCAAACCAACACTTCCTCAGGATCTCAGCAAGACAGCAGCAGTCTTAAGTCGAGCGGTATCCATCTAAAATCCTGTACCCCAGTTCTTCCCATTGTTGGAAGGCCGACTCCTCCGTGTCTTATCTGAGGTAAAATAATCACAGACCAGACGGACAGGGCTGTCTGAACAGGTGAGGTCTTTCACAGACTAGCACTGGTTCTGGAAGGGGTCCTGGTTCTTCCTCTGAGAAAACTCCCTGACCTTTCAGAGTTGACCTTGAGTTGTGCAACATCAAAAGCATGATTTGCTTTGGTTGGTTTTCTTGATGGAATAGACCAATTACCTTCATGTTTCAAGTTTGAAAAAGCTACTCTTGTAATCTTCGCTTCTTCTTGGCCATGAACCCTGATGTTACTAAAGCTGGAGCTGGAGAAAATGTAGGTAACACTATGTGTATCCCCTGAGTCGAATGAGGTGTGTGTGTGTGTTTATAAACCACAGGAGAGTCACATTTTCTTCACAAGGGTATTTATACAAATCACAACCAAATGTGCACTATCAACAATTTCAAAATAAAAGTTGTTTGTGTGTATGTACGCATGCGTGTGTGTGTGTGTGTGTGTGGGAGAGAGCGGAAGGAGTGGTGATAACATGATCAAATTCAGATATCATTTACAGCCACGGCAGTGAATCATGGGTGAATGTAACACATACACACTCACACACACACACACACACACACACAACATGCTACCATAAAAGGTATTGTAGGAATAAGTTAACGCATCACTCCTCATACTGTGATGATTTCTCAGTGCGGTGAGGAAATGAATAAATCACTCGAGCCATATTTAAACTTTTGAAATCTGATTCAAACCTCATTTGAATCCAGTCTAATTAATAAACATGGATTCTAACCTCCTTATTAGTCAATGCACAAATATCTGGGATGGTGATTTTATTTTGAAGGGTGAGGATGAGGTGTGAAATCTGAGAGTCAAAGGTCAAAGTTTGTTTTTTGCTTCAGGGGGTCGTAACAACCCGCCAACGAGTGACGTGATCATGTCTTCTTGACGAGCGGGGTGGCTAAGAAGGAGGAGCAGGCCACCTGTCAATCAAATCAATCTATTCACAATAACAACAACAACAACATTAATGAGGAAAATGTCCGTAAGAAGCAGAACTGAGCGTCCAGTGCTGCTGCATGCACCTGTCAGTGTCGGGCCCTCCACATCAGCTTCTTCACTTCCAGCGAGCCTATTGGCCAGTGCACCTGTCAGTCATTCTGCTTCTGCTTTTTCATGGAGCGCTTATCCAGCACCTGGTAACATGACGACGTACACAAAACCCAGAGTTTTTCAAATGAGCAAGTGGATCATGGAGTTCTCTGTGTAATTATATGTTTTCATTAATGAAATTATTTCACCTAATTAATATTTATTAATTTATTACGCTTTATTTTGTATTTTATGGCCTTGTACTTCCTTTTTTGTAAGGTGTCCTTGAACCTATAAATAAATGTATTATCATTATTATCTTTAGTATTAATAACCACTTAAAACCCCTGGGTCCAGTCAGGGTGGACCAGTCTAAACTGATACCACCATATTTGTTTTATAGTGAAATGTCATGATCCCCAGAGGATACAGCATGTCTGAACCAAATAGGCAAATAAATGACTTTACTGAACTCTGGATTATTTTAAACTTGTGTGTTTGATGATGTTCAGTGTTTGTCATCATGTGACCAGAAGCTTGTTCAGTCCTCTACTGTTTGGCTAGCTTGGCTCAGTACGGTCTCCACACAGCTTCGGCTGCGGCCATGTTTGTAGGCGAACTACTGTGGCTCGACTCCACCTCTACGCCCACTCCTTCGTTCTGATTGGGCAGAGAGGGGTGTAGGAGGACGATCCCGTGGAGGCATTAGTGCACGGTGGCAGAATCCTGGGAGGGGAATGCGAGTCCCCGCCTCCTCCGCCGCCCCCGGCCATCATGGAGAACTGGTACGACCCGGCGGCGGTGGAGTAGTACAGGTGGTATGGCGAGGAGGTGGACTGGAAGGGCCCGTTCTGAGCCTGGTGGGGGGTGTTCGCGGGGTAGGGCGGAGGCAGGTAGGTGTGGTACCGCCCCGTCGGAGTGGTCGCCATGGCCGTTGCCATGGTGATGCCGAGAGCGCCGTTGGAGACAGGATTGTGGGAGTGGGTGTAGGTGAAGGCGGCCGCTGTAGGAGGGTAGTGCACCCGGGGGTCTGGGAGGGAAGTAAAAGATCGTTCTAAGGTCATCCTAGGGTCGCCAAAGGCTGTGAGGTCAGGACCTGAGAGAGGTCAAAGGTCAAATGTTACAATCCATGTATCTACTCACTTCAGTGCTGTGTTATCTGCGTGTGGATGCTGACGTGTGTTACCTGTGAGTCTCGAGGACAAGTCACCAAGTGAAGAGCGGCCAGGTGAAAGGGGATTGGCTGAGTGGACGGTGGGCGTGGTTATTTGGCCAAGGTAGGGATACGATTGGTCGTAGGACCAAGATGGAGACGACTGCATCTGTCTAGAATCTGAGTGAGACAGAGAGAGAGTGTCTCATCACCAACACCATCAGGGAGTTATACACCGTGTTTTGATTACATCACTATGATGTCATCAGTAATTGTAAGTTGAACCATAAGACACACAGATCACACAAGTATCTTTACAGGCTAGTTCAACAAAACTGCTTCATCCAGTGCTTTTGACTGTATGGCACGGTCTTCTTCAAATATGAATGTAAGCATGTCACTGAAGCTATAGGAAATGATCAGGAAGTGAACCTTGGGTTCAGAATATCTTATAACAAAGAAAAGATTAGATATGAAATGAGTGAGGGCTGACAGAGAAATGAAAGAAAAAAGAAAGAGAGGACGTGTTGAATGGCTTCCTGTTGCCATTCTCACTTTGTGAGGGATGAGAAAACGAACAGAAAGCAGGAAGGGCAGACGAGGTCTGCACCAGTCTGATGATCAAAGCCTGTTGAGACCTTCATGTAAATCTCGGAGGAGGAACAGTTACTCATTGTTATACTTCATTGGAAGCCAAACACAATGTTAGAGATGTCTGGACTTTTGTCATCACTTATCTGTGTATAATGTCATGACACATTTTTTTATTATGTTTTTTTTTTTTTTTTAAACAAATATTTTTTTTAGTGTTCTTTATCCTTTATTTATGTTTGCTGCTGCTGCAATGCTGAAAATTTGCCCATTTTTGGAAAATACAATAAAAGAATATCTTAATTGGTTTAACATATCTGAACTTAACTGAACTGATATTATCCTAACTTATCTGATCTCATCTTAACTTATAAGATTAATCATTTTAAATCAGCTTTTAAATGTATTTAAAGGATTTACTGATGTGGATGAATCGCCAAAGTACCAAGTCTTAGCTTCTTAACATAACGTCATCTGTAAGAATTGAAAATGTGATGCCTTGTTAATTATAATATTTAATAATATCATAGAAAAGTAGAGTAGAAGTGTTCAGAGGCCTCCTTTGTGGCCTTCTTGAGTCTTATCTATTTGACCTTTCACCTTCTCTCACAATATAAAAGCAATATGATGCTGAACTTTACATTGGCAGGTTAAAAGCTGCTAATTCCAATGTTTGTTTTATACAGAACAAATGTTTCTGTATAAAATTTTTCTCATGGTAGCACTTCCTGCCAGCTGACTCTCGTTTCCTCCTGGAGGCCGGACCTGCTTCCTCACTCACAGACACAAATGCAAATACGCACATCACAAAAAAAAAGCAAAAAAAAAAAAAAAAGCTGAAGTGTACGACGGTGTGTGTGTGTGTGTGCATGTGTGCGTAAAACGAATCGGAACATCACTGCAGAAGAGAAACAGATACTGCGCTTCGGTGCCACGTGGCGTATCCACGGTGACGACAGGTGCGCGCACATGCACACAAACACGCCGCGCACGCATGGACAAATGCTGTGTGTGCGTATACACACACACAGACCACAATAGGTCTCACTAAAACCACAAGGAGGAACATGAAGGTTTGATGTGAACTGAATGCTCAAGAACAGACACACACACTCATAGTTGCTTTCCTTTTCTCTCTCTCATCTCAGTAACTCTCAAAATGACAAACCTTGAACTGCTCATTAAAATAAAACTCAGAACAGAAGCAGCTGAATATTTTCAACCCAGACGTCATTAAAATAAAGAGTCCAACAATGTCTGGTGCTTTTACACCTTTTATATCTGCAGGACAGTCATAGCAGAGAACACTAGCAACAGTCATTTCCCTTATAAAACACACCCTGATCTGCACTGAGGGACTAAAAAACTGCCTCCTGAGATAAGAGTCTAGCTCTGAAAGTCAGTCAGTCCCTTTGTTAAAAGGCTCTGATTTAAAGTAGAAATACACATGTACCCACAAGCATAGAGTGGGCCTCTGTTGCTGATGTTTTGGCTTCACTTTCAGGAGCTATAATGTTGTTCATTTGCATATTTGCTAAGCTAAACTAAGCTAAGATAAAAATAAGTCATTTTAAACCAAGTCACGTTAAGCTAAAATCAATAAATCAAGCTAAGTTAAGATAAATTTAGCTAAACTAAGCTGAGATAAAACAAACAAGTTGTTTAGTTAAGTTTCCTGATTGGAAAATAACTGATAAATCACTAGATCTCACTGAGTATCTTCAGATCAATCTTATTCATTTGGAGACACTTTGATGATATCTACAGACCTCAATACTTTCATGTGACTGATGTTTTGTAGTTTCTAAAACTCTTACGCCCAACGTGGGGCTCGAACCCACGACCCTGAGATTAAGAGTCTCATGCTCTACCGACTGAGCTAGCCGGGCAACTATAAGACTTTAACCATACATGTCATCCAGAATTTAATAAGATTGACAGTGATGTATAGTTCAGGGGCCATGTGAGCATGTATGTTGCTCAACAGATTATATAATCTGGGTTCAAGTGGAGCTCTTATGTTCATGTGTGTTCAAGACCAAGTTTTCATTTCAGCTCCAGTTCAGGATAAAGCATTGTATCATTACGTGAGCAGTAGCCTATACGTTAGAATGAGAAAGCACTGCATCTAATGTATTCCTGCACTAGGTTAGCTAGTGATGTTAGCCTGGGTATCCTGGAGTAAATTTGGTGGTGTAAGTGTTACTTAACAAGTATTGCTAATAGCTGCTACTGCTGTAGCTGAACCTCAGAAGACCATGATTGTTGACATTTTTGTGGAGGCTATTGAGGACATGTGCGTTTATGCTAACTGCTTGTTTATGTCAATGAATGAAACATATTAGCCTAGCCTTGCAGAGCATCCAAACCTCTCTTCAGGTGTAGTTTAGGAAGAAGTGAGCCGATAATAACTGTTGCTAGCGTTCCTCGGAAACCTGCGGGTTGACTTACCAGCAGTTATCTGAGTGTGCGTAGGGCCGGAAAATGTGGTGGAGTTGAGTCCCGCAGACTGGCGGGTATTGGCTGAAGGTTGATGGTGATGATGGTGGTGAGGAGCGTCACCCTCATGGAGTTGCGCCTCAGCTGCTCCAGCTCTGTTAGCCGCTCGGAGAACGCAAGGGACCCGGGTTTGACCTCATCCATCTTCTGGCGGTGACCTGGAGAAAGAAGAGAGATGATTATACCACAGACAGTTCATCAGTGTAATCTGATTACATCACCCAGGGATTACAGTCACAGTTACAGCCCCACACACTATGTCCATCGTCCATTTGGGAATCTGCAAAGTGTGTTTATGTGTGTGTGGAGATCTGTCACGCTGTCTGTGCTGTTGGCTGCACTTCAAAGCACAAAGGCTGAGCTCCAGTTACAGGCACTTCCTCCCAATGGGGAAGTGCGCTTGAGTGTGTATTTATACTGTGTGTTGTGCGCACACGTGTGTGGGCGAGTTAGAGACGAGTGATAGTTATTCACAGCTGAATGAGCTGGCAGGAGTCGTCCTCTCTCGCTGTCGCCTCATGTCTCTCCTGACCAGCGACCCTCGC
>JAFELL010001749.1:0-7500 GCA_019059645.1 Caranx melampygus
ATCTATATATGTATATGCTGCAGCGTTACCCTGGTGACAACATGGACAATCGGGGTTTCAGACCTGGATGTTTACAAGACAATCCAGACCTGACTGTTTCTATGGTTACAGTACACTTTCTAACACATTATACAAGTAGTAACAACAAGGCGTGCTTCAAGGCTCTGTGCTCAGCCCCCCCACTCTTACCACCTATAGCTCCTCATTGGCCCGATCACATTCACCACGGTCTCAACTTCCACTGCTACACTGATGGCACTCTGTTGTATCTCAGCACCTCACCATCCTCCCACAGTCTCTGGTCATTTGCCTCCGTGCCATAAAAACTTGGATCACTACGAACCAGTTTAAACTCAGCAGTAAAGAGCACATGGTTGTTGCCCTGAGGCGCTGCTTCCGTAAGGCTGAGACCTCCTTCTCCATGTTGATGGCTGCTCCATCCCCATCTTCTGAAGTTGTCAGTTTGGTTGTTATCCTGTATTCTACCCTCTCTTTCAGTCACACATCAATTCCATCACCAAGTCTGCCTTTCACCTCAGAAACATTGCCTGACTTCCGCCCCTCACTCTCAGACTCTGTGGCGGAGACGATCATCCATGCCTTCCATCACTTCCTGCCCAGTACTGCAATGGAGTCCTGTTGGGGTGGCCAGGAAGCCCAGGACAGGCTCCAGGAGTGCAGAACTCCACTTGTTCCTGGTCAAGTTGCATCTCCTACAAACTCCTCCTCCCCACGTTCAAACATCTTCATTCATCCCAGTCCCTGTCTGACAGTTCCCACCAACGCATTTCATCCCAAACCCTGCTGTCCTCTGACAGTTGTCTGCTCTCCACCCCCCCACCAGCCTCCTTCACTCTCTGGAGCTCCTGAAATTCATCATGCCCCAACCCTGGACTCTTTCAATCAGCCCTCAAGACCCGCCTTGTCACCGTGGCCTTTCCCAGTTAGATGTTTATTTTTGTGCATTTGTTTGTTTGTTAATATAGTGACCTGGGTGGGGTCGGTCCACGGGCTCCAGCCTTTATGGTTGTACTGTGTGAAATGAATCTGCACTGACTCAGCGCTTGTTTTTTTGGGGGGGGGGCTGCTTCACTTTGTGCCTTCTCTACTGTTGTGAAGAAAACCGATCTCCAGTCGCATCATCTGGAGTTTTTAGTCCGGTCTTAGTCAGACCACTGCGTTTTCGTACACTTCAGTTGTCCAATTATCGGATCACTGTCATGTGAACGTACCGTGGGTGTGTGTCTTTTTGTGTGTGTGTGTAAACAAATAAATGATGTTAATTTGTGGGACGCATCACAGTAGAAGCAGGCATACAGTCATGTCTTACTTCCCGACAGCAGATCAATATCGGCATATATTGGATATCAGCAAAAATTCCAGTATCGGACATCAACGGCTTCATTAAGTTTTTGTCCTTGCTGTTGCTATGACAACAGTGTGTGTCCTGTCAGTTTTCTGGAGACATGCTTTGGAGTGGGATGTACCGTGATCACGGCCTCAACACTTCTACAGAGAGGATGGTTTTGAAGTGATTGTTTCCATGGCAACGTAGAAGAACAGAACCAGCCCCTATCATTTGTGTCAATACAGCAACTGAAGCACCGGCCTGGATGGAAAACGAGTAAAGAACCAGTTCAAACAACATCACAACTGTTTGCACATGCGTTTGATTCCATGGGAAACACAGTCGTTACCTAGTAACTATGGTAACCATCGTTACCATAATGTAAATTAAAATGCTCCTGAACGCCTCGATTCTCTGTCTTGATTCATGTCCAACACACTCTGTGTGTGTGTGTGCGTGTGTTTTCTGAGCCCTGCTGGGGACCATCTGACACACACTCTGGTGCCCACAGATAGAGACTGTGTTTCCATGACGACCAAATGAAGATGATGTTTAATTTAAGGTTTTTCCCCCCAAGTCTGTTTCTTCTTTTTTGTGTTATTCAGACAAACGGCTTTGTCTCTGTGACCTCTGATCTTTAACCCAGCTCCAAATCTGAGTCTTTATCCTCACATTATTAGAAACTAAAGATATCCCAATGTTAAACACAAATGTTCACCATCATCATCACCACAACACTGCGTCACTGAGACTCATTTTTTTATACATGTTTTGCCTTTAATTGACAGAGAGAGACAGGAAATGAGGAGGCAGAGAGAGGGGGAAGGACACGCAGCAAAGGGCCACCAGAATCAGGATTCGAGCCGGGGTTGGCTGTAGCAGGGACTGTAGCGTCCGCTCAGCCCACTGCGCTACATGGTGCTCCATCACGGATGCTCATTTAAAAACACAGGGAGAGTCTGACATTTAATACTTTGAATGTGACAGATGTCGTCATGAGCAAATACAACAGTAATGACACAGTCTCATCTTCATTTAGAGTCTTTTTTACATCACTTCACCACCTATAAAGACTGCTTCAAACCAACTGGACATGCTGAAGGTTCGTGAGGAGGTTTCCATGACGATACCATGATGACAAGAAGCTGCAAATGAAATGTTTTAATTTGAAACATCTTTTACAAAATGAACATGTTTTATTATTTCTGCCAGAGCCGACATGTTGGTGCCTCAGGCAAATGGCTTCCAACAGAAACACACACTCTTTCTCTCTCTCCTCCTCAGCTCCTCCTCCTCCTGCTGCTCAGATCTGTTCCCCAGCCAGGCTGTGACATCATCACCACACACACACACTGTGAGCTGGAGGATCTGGTTTCCACTCGGCTGATTTTTGGCGTCGAATGCAAGAAGAAGAACAAGAGAGGGAGAAGGAGGAGAAGAGAGATACACACGAGACGAAGACAAACCAGACGATAGATAACCAGGCTAACAACCAGGCTAACAACCAGGCTAACAACCAGGCTAACAACCAGATACACCCGTGGATGTTGATGCTGTTTCAGGAGAAACTGATGGAGTCTGAAGAAAATCTACTCAACACATTTCTGTTGCTGCTGCTCATTGGATCACAGTTCACCCTGGTAACAACTAATATTCTATTCTATTTTATTCTATTCTATTCTATTCTACTCTAGTCCAATCTATAGGTTGGCTAATTACCTAAATGAATGAATGAATGAATGAATGAACTGACTGACTGATCAGTAACTGATTGATCACTGACTGGCCAATCCAGTTGACTGATCAATGTTGGGAACCGCCTACTGAATACTTGAGTTGCCATCTCCAAGCTTAAGTTTGCAGTGAGGTATCCAGCCAGTATCCCAGAATGCATTTCACGTGAACCTGCAGCGACGAGCAGCGAGCGTTCTTCACATGTTGGCTTTTTTTGTTTGTTTGTTTCCCACTGACAGTTTCACCCAATTTCAGGTTTGTTCATCGAAAGTGACATCTGTTATGAATCTGACTGTGCAGTAACATCAGTGATGACCCCCCCCCCCCCCCCCCACAGCCTGCCATTGTATTCTTAAACGTAAGTCCGGAGGTTTGGTCGTTGCAGTTTGCAAACACGACATTCAAACTGGGCCCCTCCTCTCGGGTCAACTGTCACGCCTCCTGCCTCTGACTACCTGAAAGCACCTGACGCTACCTGACGGTACCTGACAGCAGCAGCAGCTGACGGTACCTGACAACACCTGACAGCAGCTGCAGCAGTTGTAGGATCAGTTGTAGCAGCAGCAGCAGCAGTTGCAGCAGCAGCAGTTGTAGCAGCAGCAGCAGTTGTAGCAGTTGCAGCAGCAGCAGCAGTTGTAGCAGTTGTCAGGGCTGCAAAGAAAGGAAATACGGTCTGAGAGGTGCTGGCGCGGCGGACTGGCAGCCGGCCATCGCTGGAATCAGGAGCCTTGGGGACTAGGCTGCAGTGAGTAGGAGGGCCGTTGAGGTGAGCTGGGGAATGGGTGGTAGTGGCGTATGCTAGCTGCCTAGCATCTGCTAGCTTGACGCTAACTTCCACTGTTGGTGGCAGCTAGCATCTGGGACAGCTCGCGGGTGTAGCACTAGCGGCCCCCCTCCTCTGCTGCACGAGCTTCACCTGCTCTGTCATTGGTTGAAGAGAAAACACGACTCCCACCACGAAACGTCCAGTCCACACCACAACATCAAAATACAGGGGGGGGGCTCTGCAGACAGACACCACCACACGGGTAGAAGCTCAATGATGATGAAGAAGCATTGATTTTGTACAAGTCATGGTTTTCAGGAAAATCCTGCAGACTGTGGTTGTGTCTGAAATCACTCACTCATCCACTGCTGCTCACTATGTAGTGAACTCTGTGTAGAGGACTAGTGAGCTCACTGGTGACATGAAAAAACACTTTCAGACACAACTCCACCACACAGTTAATCACAGTATTGTTGTCACCATCGTGTCCGATGATGACAATCCTGCCTCTGCTGTTTGTGTGTTTTGTTTTGGCTGTAGAGTCCAATCCGTGATCCACACTGTTTGCCACAAACAGACCAGATGAAGACACAAATTGGGGGTGCACATGTGGTAGTGGTTTCATGTCTCCGTTGGTGTTTCCTGGTCCATCGATCACCAGGTGGAGCGTTGAGCAGCAGTGGCCTTCAGCTGGGTCGGTTCAGGCTGCATTTCTTCATCAGGATTTTTAGTTGGTCTTTATATCGCCTTTTCTGGCCCCCTGCTGAGCGTGCAAGGTACAGTTGGCCATCCAGGACTTTATGTGGCAGGCGATCTTTGGGCATCCTGATGACATGGCCAAGCCAGCGCAGATGGTGCCGGGCAACTGTAGACTCCATACTGAAGCAGTTGGTCTTGCAGATGTGGGGCACTCAGTCATGCCAGGATATTCCCAGGATGCACTGTAGGCATCTGATGTGGAAGGCCTCAAGCATTCTCAGGTAGCGGCTGTACAGGGTCCACGCTTCACAACTGTTGAGGAGCGTTGTTATGACTACGGCCAAATAAACAGATATTTTAGTGTGGAGGTTGAGGTCTTTATTCTGAGTCGGCCAAGAGAAGAGGATGCCTGTTTGATCCGATTTTGTATCTCTTTCAATGTCGCAGTCATTGGAGAGAAAACTGCGCTGGTATTTAAATGACTCCACTGCTGCAAGGGGCTTGTTGAGATAGTGAAGATTGGTGGATGAGATGGGGGAGTAGATGCCCACTGACACCGTACTTCAGATTTTGCTACATTTACAGAGAGACCCAGCCTGCCCAGGCTCCTGCAGCAGCTGTGAGGATAGCTTGCAGTGCTCCTGGCGAGTGGGACACGACTGCACAGTCATCTGTGTGCTGTAGATCAATGATGTGCTCAGAAGTCATTTTTGTGAACGTCTGAAACCTTGATGTTGAACAAATTTTCATCGAGTCTGAAGTCCACAGTAACCCCCTGTCCTTCTTGATCTTCTCATGGAGCAGCAAGGTCACACACAGGAGGAAGATGTTGAAAAGAACCGGACAAGGACACATCCCTGATGTACACCTGTGCACACCCTAAATGGCTCGGAGTCCTGGCTTCCAGCAGTGACGTGCCATCATGCCCATGTGCAATTCTTGGAGGAGGGTGACAACCTTCCTTGGGCAGCCAAACTTCAGAAGAATAGTCCATAGTAGCTCCCTGCTGACAGTGTCAAATCCTTCGACAGATCAATGAAAGCTATGAAGAGGCCCTGGTGTTGTTCTCTACACCTCTCCTGGAGTTGTTGTGCTGTGAACACCATGTCCACAGTGCTCCTGTACCTTCTGAACCTGCACTGTGATTCAAGCAGCAGCTCCTCTGTAATGTTTTTCACCAGTCTGTGCAGCATGACATTGGCCAGCACTTTGCCAGCAACAGCCAGTAGTGAAAACTGTGTTGTCATTAAACCAGTCCTGGTGTTTTCTGCTCTTGTGGCCAATGGATTGAACTGCTGCCTCACAGAACCTGGAGCTGACAGAAGACCACTTATCATCAATGGAGTCATTTGTGCTCAGAAGAGTCTCAATGTCTTTCACTGTCCCGAACCATAGGTTTCTCTAGCTGGGCGCAATCAAGCCTCTTCTTCCCTGACCTCTGAAGGTGGATGGCAGGGCATACTTCTAGACGGAGCCTGGTTATAAGGAGTCGGTGGTCTGTCCAGCACTCTGCACCTCTCATTGCACAAAGTAAGCAAGATGTCTGTTCTAATAATCTAATAGGTGCCAGTGTTTGGAGTGTGGGTGCATCAAGGATGTTTTGTGCTTATTTTGAAGTTGGAAGAGGTTGTTCGTAATGGTCAGGTCATGCTCAGCACAGAGGCTTAACGGCCTCGTAGTCATGGACTTGACCAATACCATGACTACGAATGACCCCACTCCCCACCTTGCTGTCTCTTCCCACTCTGGCATTGAAATCCCCCAGCAAAAAGATCTTGTCCTCCTTGGGTATGCAACAGAGAGCCTCATCTAATGCTTCATAGAAGTGGTCCTTCACGTCCTCCGTCAATGGGAGGGTCGGTGCATAATCACTTAGAAGGGTGGCATATTGTTTCTTGGCCAGAGAGATCCTGAGTGACGTAGGTTTTTCACTTATGCCAGTCAGTGTTTCTGTGAGTTTTGGTAGGTGGTGTTTTTTTTTGCCAGTCCCACACCACGTTGATACTGTCCTCCTGCTGGGTTCCCCTTCCAGAAGAAGGTGTAACCCTGCCCCTCTTCCTTCAGGGAGCCTTCGTCTTCGTCTACCTGGTTTCACTAAGAGCAGCAATGTCAACATTGTAGCGGTTGAGTTCCACTGCAATAAGTGCGGTTCTCCTCTGAGGTCTATCAGTGACGGCATCAGTGTTCAGGAGTGTTCGTATATTCCATGTGGCCGGTTTGAGAGGGATTTTTATTTTTTTAATTTCAACTGCTGGGTGGAATGTCCCACTTTTCCAGAGTTGGATACCTGCGCAGGGAGATTATTTGAAGTGCTGTTTGGGGTGTGCATTTCCCAGCAGCACGTCTTCACTGCAGGAGGGTGTAATCTGGTGGCAAGGAGGACCCAACACAACCGGCACTCTCCAACAGTGGGAGGAGGCTGCCAGAGCTCCAGTTTTCCGAGTGCCGTCTACCGTGTGCTGCCAACACGTTGCTTTTCTCTCAGGGTTAGATCCCCTAGCCTTCTGTCCTCCTAGATTATTCCACAAGGCAGCCGGGCGGTGTTTGGGTGATGCCAGGATGGAGGCCTGCGCATCAAACCTCTGGGGACCACTGCAGCTCCGAGATCCCCTGTCATTTTGCCTGGAGTCGTGAGACACCCACCATCCATGTGTGGCCACTGGGGGGCCTGACAGGAGTCTTGGTGATGGAGGCTGTGTACTGGCAGGAGAAGGCTGATACTTAAAGCTGCTTCTTCATTCACCACAGGGACTAGCCAGCAGCAGTTCTGAGAGTGAGAGGTAGCAAGCAAACGGGACGTAGGCATGTACCTTCTCTCTAACTGCTGCACTAGACACGCAGTTAGAGAGAAGGTGCATGCCCACACAAACACACACACACACACACACACAGACTCAGCTGCAGTATGGTCTGCCTGAGAAAGTGGACCAGCAGGACTGGAGTTTGTGGTCTT
>JAFELL010001749.1:12500-28928 GCA_019059645.1 Caranx melampygus
ATATTTTGACTTGTACTGAGTCTGAGGAGAGGATGTCCATCAGAGGTCAATTAGCCTGCGTCATTACAGAGACTGAAAGCTACCTTAGCACCTTCATCAGAAAGCCAACTGTCAACAAAGTCTGTCTGTTTTATTCAGTTGTTTCCTTGTCAGCAGTCCATCCTGTGTTCAGCTGCTTCACTCAACTCCAGAGTCAGAGCCAGGTCAAAGCTTTGTTCAGTCCCTCAATCGTTAGGATGCAACACATTGATCTACTGCTAACTGCTGCCACCTCCACATTTGTTCACCTGTAGACGCAAACATGTAAACATACCAGAAGACACAAATCAGACAGACTTGGATTTGATGGTGGGCAGGGCAGAATGTGGGGAGGGCAGAATGTGGAGCAGTAGTCCCTCACGCTGTATGTACTGTGATACGCGAGGCTAGACCTACAGAGGACATCAACCTGGACCAGAGCATGTCCCACAGTGTTGGACTGTTTATTTCTTGTTACATCTATATAGTTAGAAGTTTTTTTGTTATTGTTTTTTTGATACAAATGAGCCAGAGATGTAAAAACACGCTGATACAATCACAACAAAGAAGACTTTGTATTTAACTTTGAGATGTTTTAAATATTAGAGGCTTGACACTGACGTAGACTTAAGGTTAGTTTTTGTCAATAAACTTTTGTGTGGCATTTTATCACTGGAATTACAGCCTCAATTAGTCTTGATGAATAATAATAATATGTTTTTCTTATTGTTGTGTATCATAAAGCAATACATGCTCTCTACTACACTTTCTCCTGGACAATAAGTCCTTCTGGTTTTAAGAGTAACTGTAGGATGAGCAGGATACCACGCCACACTTGTCCATCTGTTAATGTGCTTACAACACAGTTAGGGAGATGCAGTGTGCCAACAGCGGTTAGCATTAACATTAGTGTCCAAAGCTAGTATCATATATATATCAGCATGAACTTTAGCCGCTGTGTGCATTGACGGTTTTGATGTAGGCTTGTCACGGTTCTCGATACTTCAGTACCAAGTCGATGCCAACGCGCAAAAATACGCCGGTACCTGCTTTTTTCTGGTACCGTGAGTTCCGTATATACGACTTTGTGTCAGCTCCTGTCAGGACAGATGCGGGCAGTATATACGCGTGAGTCTGAGCACATGCCTGGTCTCGGTGTGGCTGCAGTCAAACTCACAGTCTGTGTGTTATGTGATCGCGGCCTTGTCCCGCTCCGACTGCCTGGTGGGCACCACAGGTTTGAGCTCATGTAAACATGATGAGCCACGTGTCTTTTTCCTGTCAGTCATCATGGAAATGATGGCGCTCTGCCAGCAGCGTTGCATTTGGGCCAGAGGGAACAAACTTCTTCTTAACATTATGTTGCAGTTTGAGAAGCTGTTGAATCACAGTGAAGCTTAAATACAAGAAAGTTTGGTTTAAATAAAGTAGGCGTTGTGGGTTTAGAAACACGAGGGCTCTGTTTGTTTGTTTGTGAATCGTGGTATCGAGTATGTATCGAGAATCGTAGAAATTCACTGGTATTGATAACGACTAGTCAAAGTCTTTTATTGTGAAAAGCCTATTGTGATGACTGGACTTGTTTCAGGCATCTCCTAAGTGCTGCCATTTTCCTGCTGAACTAGTATCATTCACACCAACAAGCCTCTGAAACTTCCCATCTTCAGCTCAGGAGCCTCATAAGCACCATTGCTGCAGTCAGTCAGTGTGGATCCACTGGTCAGGGCTGAGCATTCAGGGCTACAGTCTGGGAGAAACTGGGAGCAAAGTGGGCTTTTTTTTTTTGTTCCTTAGAAGAGACTGCACTTAATGAGGATTTCTGTGTTTGTCATCCTTGTTTTCTCCGAGTCATTAAAGAAAACAGTGATGAGTTTACAGTGAATCTGTTTGTGGGAGTTACTGACAGAAAAGGAGAAACAATTGAATTATTTTGTACTAACTTCCTGGTCCTCTGTGTTTAAAGACTTTTTTTTCCTTCTGCGGTGTCTTTGTTCACACAAACCTAGATGTCACACTCTACTTTCAGACTGGAGTGAATCAACCCCATAGAAAGAAAAGTGCACCAGTTTTATCATTTAACAGACTGCATGTAAGATGTTAAGGGGATGACTCAGTCTTTGTAACCAGTAGCCTTAATAACTGTTTTGGATTGCATCACCCAGTTACTATTGTGTTTTTTGACAAAATGGAGCCTGCTCTTCATAAATAAACTTTACATTCTGTTGCTTCTGTGTCTTTCCTTGAGGTTAGACAAATGTGGCCCCGGGGGTTAGGATAGGGGGACTGATCCCTCCTGAAGAAGGGGGAGGGTGCATGGTCCTTCCACCCATCAAACCCATGAAAACCCTGGTGCCATTGGGGTTGGCGGTTGTGCTGGCACCTGCTGCCACGCTGCATCACAGCCCAGCGGCCCTCCATGTTGTTTGTCTTGTTGTTATTGTATTTTTTTGTGATTTGTTTTTTTGTATTTTTAAATGAAATTACAATATCTAAACATGCCAAAACAATGTGCTAAAGTAATAGATTACTCTGTGTTTATGGGCCATAAGCTAATTCTACATGATCAGATTGATTGGATATTGACTCTACAGGACAGAGTAATACTGTAAATTACACTCCACATCATATTCTTGAGGCTGAACTGTGTCTGTGTGCTGGTATTTAAGGTATAGGCAGACTTTTCACCTGAATATATACCGACATTATCCAGACGGGAGGGTCATAGGCGGGCCATGCCGATGTCTGCGTCTGGCTACCCCAGAGGACTGAGGGATCAAGGCCAGCCAAGTCGCGCTCTGCCTCTTTGATCCCCAAGGAACTCAGGGTCAGGAAAAAAGCCAGCTCTCTGTGCCCCATACACCGCTTGACCCCAGAGGCAAGGCAAGGCAATTTTATTTGTATAGTCTGTTTTTACAGTTTGTCTCAAAGGGCTTTACACAGCATCATGACAACATCCTCTGACCTCTGACCCTCACATCGACTGAGGAAAAACTCCCAAGAAAAAACATGGAGAAACCTCAGGGGGAGCAACAGAGGAGGATCCCTCACCCAGGACGGGCAGATGTGCAATAGATGTTATGTACACACACACACACACCACCTCCTCTCCGGGTCTATTCGGCTGCGCTACCAGTGACTCTCCACCAGGTGTCAGTGTCAGACTATGGACCAGCTGGGACAGAGCTTCAGAATAACCAGAATCAGCCACTTTGCATTCAACATGCTTCAGTCAGGGCAGCGGTTCTCAGGGGTTTTGACAGCTGATGTAGGAACCCAACATTGGACTGAGGGTCACTGACGGAAAAAAAAAAAAACATTTATTATCATTTTAATGACCAGGTTGCATCTCTACAGTTTACATTTATTGGCCTGCATCAATGTGCAATAAACACGTTTTAATTAATGAAGGAGGCAAAACCTGAGAGAATCTTGAGAAACATTGTAATGCACACAGAATGTCCTCTACAGTCTACAGACCAGCTGGATTAAAGCTGGGGCTGGTGTCCTGTTCAGAACATGTGTTGTTACACTGGGTGAAATGCTCCTTCTACCTTCTGAGTAATCAATACATGATGTATCAGAAACAGGAACGACAGTAATCAGTCCTCTGTGGAAGCTGCAGGACTGACACAACTCCGACCAATCCACGCTCTTTGCACCGAAGAGCAAGAACCAATCAGATGCCTTCATGTCTAGTTCTGTCTCCTACACCTGTGCACAATCTTCACGTGTCGCTGTTGCCGGAAGAAATCAGCGTACAGAGTTACAGCAGAACGGATTTCATGCAAAATGCAGCCCCAGTTACTACTTCCAGCGTTACTTGTAACGTTACTTGTAACGGCTCGCCCCGAGAAAAAGGCGAGGAAGAGAAAGGAGGCTGAAAAGGCTGCTAACAAAAGGCTCTGGATAAAGCCAGACGTCAAACCAGAGGAAACATCGGTGTTGCTTTTGTGGAGACACTGAGGGGTTTGAAGTGATGCTGAGGTTGCTCTCTTTCTGTTGGACAGGTGATTATATGTTTTGTTGCTAACGGAGCTACTTTTGTAGCTTGTATTAGCCTAATGCTAACATTAGCTTCTCTGTGGGTTTAAAACGGGTCGTGACGCTAGTGTTGAATAGATTAAGCTGTTTCTCATTTTCGTGCGGTGCGCGTTCCAGTTTGTGGGGGCGTGGCTTGGACGTACACACTGACGGGGGGGGGGGGGGCTCAGAGGAGGGGCTACTTTCAAATCTTGCTAGCTCTCCAAGATTACCAACCCCAGCTTTAAAACTAACAAATGTGATACATTGTGGCCTGTGAGAAATGTTTCTGCGAGCCACCATTGGACCGCGGCACACACTTTGAGAACCTATGACTTAAGGCAAACAACAAAAAGAGGCATTTAAAATCAGAGTAATAACAACATGGGTTTAACTGTGCTCCACAACATCGGCATGTCGTGTGTAACAGTAATATGGAATATTTCATCACGTTTTACTGTGTTTTGGTTTTAAACTGTATTTTAATCAGTGCTGTTGTTCTGCAGGCTGCAGAGTGTTTTATGACGTCAGACAACTGATTCTCGGAGAAGTTGGGTCTGTTTTCTCTCAGACTTCCTCCAGTGGAAGCTCCGCCGGTGCAGAGTAACTCACTGTAGAGTGTGTGGCGCCTCACTTCGCTATTATTGACCTTCCTCACTCGCCGTTTGTATATGACGCATGCGCAGTAGCAGTTACGGTGCCTGCCACATTCTGGCTCAGTGGTTAGCTGGAGCTAAAAGGCGACCCCCTCCCCGTCAGCCCCGATCCGGATTTGAGCCTGTATCTGTCCAGACCCGGTCCGGACCCACACAGAGGCCACGTCCAGGGTGTTGATACGGTACCAGTTCTGACCCACGGGCCTGCACTGACTGCAGAGGCCACAGTTAGCTCGCTGTTAGCATCAGGAGCTAGGTTAGCTTTAGCTCCGCTGCTGCAGAATCAAAACAAACTGAAGCTAACGGCAGCTAGCAGTCTGCGAGCAGGACAACATGGCGACAGAGGAGAAGAAGCTGGAGACGGAGAACATCAAGCAGCCGTCCGCCTCCTCCGGCTCCGGCAGCAAGGTGAGTCCGGGGGGGGGCGGGGGCGGAGGTGTTGTCCCGGGGCCGCCGCTCAGCTCCGGTCCACTCTGGTCTCTGTCCGGTTCCTCTGGTCCAGAACCGACCCGTCTGATGTCGACGGTTCAGATTCGGAGCTGAGCAGCAAACTGTCAATAATCTACATCAGCTGATGTCCGTCCTCAGACAGCTGCAGCCACACGGCCCTCTGTTACTGAATGAGTTACATCCCTGCACCTTGGTGTCAGTGGTCAGGGCACATTCAAGATCACAGCGTGTTTTGCAACAGTTTTTTTTAACACCCACTTGTTCTTGACAGCAATTGTTGACATGAAACACGTTGAATACATTAACACGTAAAATACACACACCTGTCCTTCCTGCCTCAAACACCTGCCACCATGTCTGCTGTTGGACAATATTTGATACAGATTTTCCCAGCTCAGTAACCATAGTAACATCTCAGGTGAACCCAGGTGTCAGTGGTCACTGATGTGTGTGTGTGTGTGTGTGTTTCCAGTCGAATCCAGCTAAACCAAACTACACAGTGAAGTTCACGTTGGCCGGACACACGAAGGCTGTCTCCTCCGTCAAGTTCAGTCCAAATGGAGAGTGGCTCGCCAGTTCCTGTAAACCGCGCACACACATATACACACACACTATGATGCTATGATGGTGCAGTAACCATGGTAACGTTTGTTGCAGCTGCTGACAAGTTGATAAAGATCTGGGGAGCGTATGATGGAAAGTTTGAGAAATCTATCGTTGGACACAAACTGGTGAGAAACTGGTCCTCATCCAGGTCTGAGCACAGTCTGGACTCAGACAGGTTCTGGTTCTGATCCTGGATCTGTGTGTGTGTGTGTGTGTGTGTGTGTGTGTGTGTGTAGGGGATCTCTGACGTCTCCTGGTCCTCAGACTCCAACCTGCTGGTCTCTGCCTCCGACGACAAAACACTCAAGATCTGGGACAACAACTCTGTAAGACACACACACACACACACAGGCTGTGGACTTGTCTGTGGTGTGTTTCTATGGCAACAAAGTGAAACAACACATCCTCTCTCTCCAGGGGAAGTGTCTGAAGACACTGAAGGGTCACAGCAACTACGTTTTCTGTTGTAACTTCAACCCTCAGTCCAACCTGGTGGTGTCTGGATCGGTATGCCCGCCCCACACACACACACACACACACACACTCCTCACAGTCAGGTGCAGGTGAGTCCAGGTGAACCTGTATCAGAGCTCTTCCTCTGTCTCTCTGTAGTTTGATGAGAGTGTTCGTATCTGGGACGTCAAGACAGGAAAGTGTCTGAAGACTCTCCCCGCTCACTCTGACCCTGTGTCTGCTGTAAGTCCCGCCTCTGACCTTTGAACCCCTGACTTTTGATCAACAGTGAAAATAATGGGAAGGATGCGACCTCTGACCTCTGTCTTTGTGTTCTGCAGGTTCACTTCAACAGAGATGGTTCACTCATTGTCTCCAGCAGCTATGACGGACTGTGGTACACACACACACACACACACACACACACACACACACACACACACACACAATCACAATCGCAATCAAAATCACAACACACTTAATCGACATTGTGTGTGTGTGTGTGTGTGTGTGTGTAGTCGTATCTGGGACACAGCATCAGGACAGTGTCTGAAGACTCTGATTGGTGAGTTAAACATCACACAACATCTGTAACTACTGTAGAAAGACAAGTGTGGACGGAACTGATGATGATGATGAAGATGAAGATGATGAGTATGAGTATCTCTCCTCAGACGATGACAACCCTCCTGTGTCCTTCGTTAAGTTCTCTCCTAATGGTAAATACATCCTGGCTGCGACTCTGGACAAGTGAGTGTTTGACTGTAGCACTGTGTGTTAGCCATATGCTAACTCTCTGAACTGACTCAGGACCAGTGGCACTGCACTGATACTCATACTAACTGACTGAGCAGCATTTAGCCTCACTGACTCTGGATAAACCTTGGTTGTTAAGTCTTAGCCTGCTGTGTGTTAGTCATGCTAACACGTAGCTGTCATCAGCACTGACTTCAGGCCGTGACATCACTCATTACCAGCTTCATGTCACCTGACGACACCTCATCATTAACAATCACCTGGTAAACGTGAAGCTCTTGTGCTGCAGGTGACTCAGTGAGTTTCATACAAGTAACTCTGATCTCTGCTTCACAGCACACTGAAGCTCTGGGACTACAGCAAAGGAAAGGTACTGTCCACCTGTCCGTCTGTCCACCTGTCTGTCTGCCCACCTGTCCACCTGTCTGTCTGCCCACCTGTCCCTGTCTGCTGCCCACCTGTCCGTCTGCCCACCTGTCTGTCTGTCCACCTGTCCGTCTGCCCCCCTGTCTGTCTGCCCACCTGTCTGTCTGCCCACCTGTCCACCTGTCTGTCTGTCCACCTGTCTGTCTGCCCACCTGTCCACCTGTCTGCCTGCCCACCTGTCCGTCTGTCCACCTGTCCGTCTGCCCACCTGTCTGTCTGTCCACCTGTCCGTCTGCCCACCTGTCTGTCTGTCCACCTGTCCGTCTGCCCACCTGTCTGTCTGTCCACCTGTGTGTCTTCACTGTATTACCCTGTCTGTCCTCCCCAGTGTCTGAAGACCTACACTGGTCATAAGAATGAGAAGTACTGCATCTTCGCCAACTTCTCTGTGACAGGAGGGAAGGTAAGCTAACTAAAGCTAACTAAGGCTAACTAAAGCTAACTAAGGCTAATTAAAGCTAATTAAAAAGAACTATTAATTAAAGGATCAGAACACACTGGACTGATTTAACCATTTGTGTGTGTGTGTGTCAGTGGATCGTGTCTGGCTCTGAGGACAGCATGGTTTACATCTGGAACCTTCAGACCAAAGAGATTGTTCAGAAACTACAAGGACACACAGGTATGACCTTTGACCTCTGAGCAGGACTTTGTCTCCTCAGATGATGCCGATGCTGCTCAGATGTCACCATGAAATAGCGAAAGAAGAAGTTGTAGTCCAGCTGTTGGTCCAGCTGTGGTCTGCTCTAACCCTGTGTCTCTCCGTAGACGTGGTGATCTCCACCGCCTGTCATCCCACAGAAAACATCATCGCCTCGGCTGCGCTGGAGAACGACAAGACCATCAAACTGTGGAGGAGTGACTGTTAGACTGATCCAGATCCACACACACACACACACAGTCCAGTCCTGATCATCACTGAACCACATTCACACATGCAGTCAGATCCAGGTCACAGTGTGCCCAGCTCAGAGGTCAGAGGTCATTCAGGTTCATCCTCCAGATGTTCGAGTGATTTTTCCAGTGAAATTGGAGATGATAAAAACTGTGATGAAGATCTAAAGGACGACTTCACTGTGTCTACATCTTCATCATCATCATCATCATGTGGAGAGACTCTTCAGCTTCACCTTTTTTTGTTAATTAATGACAGGAAGCCCTCAGGTAGAGGGGCGGAGCTTAACTTTAGCTCACCTGGAGAGAGGAAGAGGCTTGTACTTCCTATTTACTGTTTGAGTTTTTAACAAGCTCATATTCATTTTTGTGAATTAACAGGCAGCACTTCCTCCCTCCCTTTCACATTAAAAGCCTTTCGGTAGTTCAGGGTTCGGGCTCATTTCTCTGTGTTTATGAGACTGTAGACAATTTATGGATAATTGTCCAATCACAGCCAAGAGGAAACTAATGAGGTGATTAATCAAAGCAGAGTAGAAAATATAAGATCTACTGATTCAGGTGTGTGAAGGAGGAACCTGATGACATCACTGTGACATCATCAGTGGACTGGCTCTTTTAAACACCCTGATGATGTTACCTCATCATTAACCTTCAATTCACAAGTTAATTCAAATAAGTTATTGTGAAAATGGATCAGACATCATGATGACCTCAGACTCCTGTTGCTAGGAAACCACTGGGACGCTCCCCTCTGATTAATCAGTCATCGCAGTACCGATGTATGTGTGTTGCATTCACAGACCTTCTGACCTGTAGGTACTTTTAACAATAACAAACAGCAGCATCTGCATCGAATTCTCGATCAGTTGATCGATCAATCAGTCAAATGATCAGTTTTGTTTGGAAGGATGTTTTTTTCAGTTATTTGTAAATAAAGATTTTTGAGTATGAGATCTGTGTGTGTGATTTTCATTGTCACGTTTGCTATCAAACTTCATCATCATCTCCGTGACGCGGTTAGCTTAGCTTAGCATAAACACTAAAGTGGAGGGAACCTGCCAGCGTGGCTCTGTCCAACCAGACGACTTCATTTCATAAACACTTCAAAAAGGATCAGATGGTCAGTGTGCCCCCCCCCCCCCCCAAAAAAGAAATGTGCGGCGGCGATTACGCGAGTTCCTGGATTGTTCTCTGGCGCGCGCTGATGACGTCCGTCCCCAACAACAAACCGACGTCTCTTAGCAACGGGCTCCTGAAGCGACCGGTAAAGTTTATTCTATTCGTTTTGAAGTAGTGACGAGTTTGATACCGGAGCGTTACCTGCAGGTGTTTCACAGCAAACATACAGGTGTAGCTGCTGACGTCGGTCTCCGTTCCCGCCCTTTGACAGACCAACAGGAAGTGAAGGAAACAAACAAAGAGCGACGGATAAACAGAGAGAAAAATGGAGGAGACGGTGAAGGGCCTGAGGATCCCTCCACTGATGTCAGTGTACGGAGACAAACAGCACGTGCTCCACCTGGTACAGGTGAGACAGACAGACAGACAGACAGATCCATCCATAGATAGATAGATAGATCTGTATAGATGTATGCGGATTAGGTCTCACTGTGTGTGTGTGTGTGTTTTTTACAGAGCATGGTGTCCAGTCTGGTCATTGATCAGCCTGCTGATCCAATCTCTTACCTGATCAACCTGCTGCAGCGGAGCAATGCAGATGGTAGATCACACACACCTGTGCTGGCCCTGGTCCAGCTGCTGGTGTCTGGGGGAAATGTTGCTGCCACTAGAGGGAGCTGTGACTCCACAGACTGAAAACACATCACAGCTATGACCATTTTAACTGTGTGTGTGTGTGTGTGTGTGTGTGTGTCAGTTCCCAGGGTCATGCTCCTCGGTCCTCCAGCTGTTGGGAAACACACTGTGGTGAGTTTGATGTGATGATGATAATAATAATAAGCTGGGTCCATCACTTAGTCTGAACCTTCGGGCACTGTAGAAATGACACCAAGCATAAATTGACGAGGACATTATTGATCAGAAGCACCACCCCCATTAATGATTGACAGATGACGTCATTATGGACTTGTATTTACTTCCTAATGTGTAGTTATTCCTCTGTGGTGGCGACAGTCAGAGGGGTGGTGGTTTGGGTCCTCCTTCACATTTAGGACATCACCCTGACACCCCATCATGTCATGATGATGTCATGGAGACACATGATCAATCTGTGACCTTGTTGTTGTTGTTGGTGGCCACCAGGCCAAGAAGCTGAGCGCTGACCTGAGAGCTGTGCATGTGACCACCAGCACTTTACTGCAGGACCAATCAGAGCTCAGCATCCAGGCTCAGCAGTACACACGCACACAGCAGGTACACACACACACACATACACACACGCACACAGCAGGTACACACACACACACCAGGATGCTCTAATCAGAGTGTGTGTGTGTGTGTGTGTGTGTGTGTGTGTGTGTGTTCAGGAGCTTCCTGATGAGCTGCTGATCAAACTGGTTCAACAGAGACTGAGTGAGGTCGACTGCTACAACAGGGTGAGGTCACACCTTCATCATCATCATCACAGTCTCTCTGCCCCCCCCATGATAATAATGAGTGCTGTGTCGTACTACGACTCCCAGCAGGCTGAGCAGCGTGTTGGCTGTCTCCCTGGGGATCAGCTGATCAACAGCTGTGTTGTTTCCACTGCTTCTCCTTGTTAGCATCACATCCTGTTTCCTGTCACAGACCAACAACAACACAACAACAACAACAACATCAACACAACGACAGTGTGTGTGTGTTCTGGCTCGTCTCTTCCCTCCTGTCACGATTCATCCAGAGCCTTTGTTCAAGTGTGTGTGTAGCAGCTACTTTGATCTGCTAATAGCTGTTTTGGGCCGCAGGCTAAACTCATCACACACACACCAGGGACCGTGTGTGTGTGATGAGTTTGTCTTCTGTGTGTCAGTGTGAGTGGAGGAGAGAGATGATTGACAGGTCCCATCAGGCCCCGCCTCTCCTGTCACATTAATTACTGCACCTGTCTCTCTCTCTCTCTCTCTCTCTCTCTCTCTCTCTCTGAAACAGAAAGTTGAGTCAAGGTGTAGGGACTGTACTGCAGTCATGCTCTGTGTGTGTGTGTGTGTGTGTGTGTGTGTGTGTGTGTGCAGGGCTGGGTGTTGGAGGGGATCCCTCAGACTCGTCTTCAGGCTCTGGGTCTGCAGCAGGTTGGAGTCCTGCCTCAACATGTTGGTGAGAACTCACACACACACACAGTCAGAGAGTCAGCGTGAACATGAGGTCAGTCACTGACTCTGTGTGTGTGTGTGTGTGTGTGTCAGTGGTGTTGGAGGCTCCTGATGAAGTGCTGTTGGAGAGGAGTCAGGGGAAGCTGCTGGACCCACTGACTGGAGGTGAGTGTGTGTTCTTGACCAGCGGGCTGTACATGGAGACAGGTGAGGGGGTCAGCCAGGTGTGTTAGTCCAAAGCCAGGCCTGTATTACAAAGGTGCCTTTGTTTTAACCCAGCTAGATCACCATGGTAACTTAGGCTTAGCACATAACCTGCTCATCTTCATCTTCATCTTCCTCAGTCTGATGATGAAGTTAAACTGATGTCGTCACTTCCTGTCTGCAGACGTCTACCATCGCACCTTCATCTGGCCAGCTGATGATGTCATCGCTCAGCGCCTGGAGCGGGGGCAGGCTCTGTCAGAGCAGCAGCGATTGGCTGAGCTGCAGCGTTTCTGTTGTGAGGTCACAGGTCTGAAATCGGCCTATCAGCACGTCCTGAAGGTCGTCAACGGCGACCAACCACACACTGACATCTACCAGCAGGGTGAGACACACAACCACAACATTACCACCTACACAGCCTGTGCAGTTGCTGTTGACTGTTGTTGTCACGGTAACCCTCTCAGTGCTGGCTTTCATCCGGACCTGTCATCGCTCGAGAACTCCCAGGATCCTCCTCTTTGGTCCACCAGGGTCAGGGAAGAGTCTCCAGGCCAGACTGCTGTCAGAGAAATACAAGATGGTGGACGGTACACACACACACACACACACACACACACACACACACACACACAGAGCAGAGGTTAATCACTTATATTGACCCCCCCGCAGTGTGTTGTGGTCAGTTGTTGAGGTCTGCAGCAGCTGATGGATCCAGTCTGGGAGAGGAGATCCAACCATACCTGGATGATGGACGACCAGGTGGCCACACACACACACACACACACACACAGTCGGCACCAATCAGCTGACACTAGGGCTGTATTCAAAACCACATACCAGCCTGCTAGTGCGCACTGATTTGACCAAGACGTAGTATGAAGTATGATGGATGCAACCAAACAAACTAAATCTGCAGACGCCAAAAATTCCTGTTGAACTGATCTCCAGTAAGCGACGGACCAGTCTGCATCGCCTGCTGTATCCCACAATGCAAGGCGCCCCTGACCAAAGACAGCAGAGAGCTGGAGCATCTTTGCCATGACACTACCCTGTTCTATAACCTAATGACATGACGTGCTGCAGACTGATGTGTTCATTGCATGTATTGATGGAAACGTGGTGTGAACAGAGCTGCTCTTCTGTCCACGTCACACCTGAAGCCTCACTTTACAGTCAAACTCATGTGGCTGCCACAGGTGTTAGACTTCATCCATGACACCAACACTGATCTTCCAAAAAGAGTTGAACCAGCCGGTGGTAAACCTCTGAACACCTGCCAGTAAGTTAATGGGCTCACTTTCTCCCCCGGGATGACGACAGAGGTTGACCTGCCGATCGCCTGAGGAGAGAGTCAAAGAGTCGCCGTCAGAGCCCCGCTGCTCCCAGTCGGCTGGTTCCACAGGACGATCTTCACATCTCCCACACGCAGCCTGGGATGGAAACGGTTACCGTCTCACATAATGACACATGAACAGCTCTACAGCTGGAATCAAAACAGCTTTCAGCCTGTTTTACTGCTGTCGCTGTCAGGTGGAGCGAAATGCATTCTGGGAAACTTGTATACTGTTTACTGTGTAGTGCAGCGTTGGTGTGCTGGAATCTGCAGCACACGGTACAGTACATACAACACAGCATGTAGCAGGCAGTATGGTAGCATGTGGTTTCCAATACAGTTCAGATATTAGCTGATCATTGATTATTGATAAACGTGTGTCCAGTCCCAGATGCCCTGGTTCTGAAGGTTCTGGACCAGCGACTGAGTCGACTGGACTGTAGCTGCAGAGGCTGGATCCTGCACGGGTTCCCCCGAGACCTGCAGCAGGCGCAGGGGCTGCAGGAGGGTCCGCACCTGCCCAACAGGTACATACACTGTTATTCTACTGCATACTGTACTACTATACTGCTCTGCATTCACACAGTGACTGTGGTGACCTCTGCCCTCTGACCTCTGCCCTCAGAGTTTTCTTCCTGGAGCTGACAGATGATGTTTGTGTGGAGAGACTCAGTCTGAGAGCCACAGACCCCGTCAGTGGAGAGCGGTACAGCTACAGACCACACCATATGTCAGTAAAGTGTGTTTCCATGGCAACAGCAGCATGACACCTGTGTCTGTCACTCTCTCTCCAGGTTCCACACTGTGACTCGACCGGCTCCCAGTGTCCAGGTCCAGGACCGACTGGAGACCAGACCAGAGGACCACACACACACTGTTACACACACTCTGAGCCAGTACAGGACACAACCTGCTGTGCTGCAGGTACACACACACACACACACACACACACACAGAAAACACAACACAGCTATGACCATTTAACTCTGTGTGTGTGTGTGTTGTGTGTGTGTGTGTGTGTGTGTGTGTGTGTGTGTGCATCTGTGTATCCAGATGCAGTTCATATTGATGCTGATCAGGATCCTCGTTCTGTGTTTGAGGCCCTGGAGTCCAGTTAAACACTGACTGACACCTGGACTCACCTGGAGAGAACACACACACACACACACACACACACACAGTTTGTTTGTTCACATTAAAATAAGTTTTGTTCTTCCTGAGTTTCTTCACATGAAGTGTGTCAGTGTCCCATCGTCACGTCATCAGGTCACTTTATACTCTCTCACTTTGTCAGCATCAACACTGACTTTGCCTCAGAAATTACCACAGTTCATAGCGATATGACGTCAAATACAGAATTTAGTCGGAAGCTTCGGAACAGATCTTCCGATCCCGTTCGGGTTCCGGTTCCGGTGGGGATCCGGTACCGGTTCCGGTCCCACTGCCAGTCCCGGTTCTGGCTTAATTTGTGATACGGTTCAGATTCGGCTTGGGTACCGGTCCGGTTCTCCAGCCTCTGGTTGCCTCAGTGTGGGCTCACGCTCAGTGCAGACGGACCAGACTGTCTCGGTGAAGCTGTGAACAGTGAACTGGTCCTTTAGGCCTGAGTCGTCAGCGAAGTGACGGCGGAGACAGACTCCGGGTGTTTTATTAAAACAGAGATTATTAATGAGAGAGTGAATGACAGCAGCTGCTGCTCTGTCAGCCGCCTGCGCGCCTCCTCTGATCTAAAAGCAGGTATCACAGTTTGGGACGGCAGCGTTTACTTCAAACCTTCATGTTAAAATATCTCCCTCCGTCAGTTTCGCAGCTCGCTCAATCACACGACATTTCAAAGTGAAGATTTTGGTAAATGACTATATTAATCCTCCTGAGCGTCACTTCCAGTCCCAGCGGCGCTTTGATTGACAGCTCTATTTTTAAGTCTTCCTGCGACAACAGGAAGCGGGCGGGAGGGAACTGGACCTGACGGCTGCTGATGTGATGACGGACAGTTTGTCCTCCTCTCCTGTGGAGACTGGAGACACCGTCCCTGCTGCTGCTTCCTGCCCACAGGCCTCTGAGCAAGCACTGATGGACCGGTCATCCGGTCTGTACACCGCCCACTCAGTCCTGCTGCAAACCAAAACCTGATCCAGGACCCGAGATGGGACAGGTCCAGGTCTGTGCTCATGTGGTGGTGGATTCATCCCTGGTCTAATGAAGATCGGGTCTAGCCCAGTTGTCCTGGACTCAGGTCTGAGGTTTGACTGCAGATCAGGTCACTGTACTATATTACATTACTTTACATTACCCAATTACATTTTATTACATTACATTGCATTACATTACATTACATATATTGTTGTTATGTTACTCCAGAGGGAAAAACAAGGTTGTCGAAGCTGCTGCGCATGCCCAGTAAATCAGCTGTGAAGGAGGCGGGGCTTTAGTGACGCACCAGGAAGAGTTTCCCACGAGGGTCGGTTCGATCGGTGAGTTGAATTTTCTCTCTTTATTTTTCTTTCTTCATTTTTCTTCGCGACTTCAGTGCGTGAACTGTTTCCGGAGTTGCTGTTAGCACGAGGCTAACGTTAGCTGCCGCCATACAACAGTCTGAGCCACGAACACACGAGCACGTGTGTGTGTTCCAGTGTGTGTATGAACAGGGATACAAAAACACCATACACACTGCAACACACACGTGCTCGTGCGTTCGTGGAGCTGGTAACGTGAACAGAGTTACGTCAGGACTCAGGTGGACTACCTGTGCTCCTGACTCCAAGCCTCCTGCACGTGACGCCAGACTCCGTTCAGAAAAGTGTCGTTTTAACGTTTCCTGCTTCGTTACCCGGAAACACCGAGACCGGAACACCCTTAAACCCTGAACGCATCATCAAGTGTCGCTCTTAACTTCGGCCTCAGTGAACAAACGTACAGTGATGTCACATGCCTGAGGGTCAACGTTTGATTAAACCATTTACGACACAGTTTGGTGACGTGTCAGTTTATTGATTGAAGTTTGGTTTGAAACATTGTAACAATGACGTAACTGCTACATACAAACTCCCCGTGTGTTGTGTGTGTGTGTGTGTGTGTGTGAGTCAGGTGTGTTGAACATGTCATCAGTAGAAGACCAGCTGTGTCTGAAACATCTGCAGCAGTTTTCCCTCTGCTCCGTCTTCCAGGAGGAGGAGACCTCTGAGCTCAGAGCAGAAATGGACCAGGGTGAGTACAGGTCTGATCGAGATCCTTTGGACTCTGAATCTGGACTCTGGACCCAGAGCCCAGACCCAGAGTCCAGACCCAGAGTCCAGACCCAGAGTCCAGACCCAGAGTCCAGACTCAGAGCCCAGACTCAGAGTCCAGACCCAGA